>WAAG01088248.1:0-98036 GCA_013390105.1 Tichodroma muraria | reverse complement strand
TTTTCTTTTGGAAAGGACAGGGAAAGCAGCTGCTGCCCACATTTCTCTCCGTTTGAGGTAAATGGAGGGAGGGGGCGTGGAGCAGCCCGCACACTGCGGCTGGGCTTTCCCCGGGGGCCGGGGCTGGAAGGGGAGCCCCGGCCCGCCTCGCCTCCCCTCCGCAGACAAAGACCCCGTTACCTTCTCCCGCTGCCTTGGCGGCCCCGGCGGCCCCTCAGCTTCGAGCCCGGGGCGAGCGCATCCCCGCCGCACCGCGTCTCCAGGCCGCGGCTCTAGCGCCCCGCATCCATCGCCCGCCTCTCCGCCGCGGGGTGCGCGGGATGCGCGGCCCTTCCCTCCGCTCCCGGCCGCTCCTAGGGCCGTCCCATCCTCCCTGCCGGGATGCCGGAACCCTCCTTCCCTCTTCTTCTTCCCTTTCCCCGCCTGCCGGCCCCCGGCGCCCGGCTTCTGCGCGGCCGCTGCCGCGCTGCGAGGCTGCGAGGCTGGAGCCGGGGAGGGAGGAGGAGGAGGAGGAGGGGGAGGAAGGAGGAGGAAGGAGGGAGGAGGGCAGCGAGCAGCAGTTGGCGCTGGGTCATGTGAAACAGATGAACCTGGCTCGGGCCTGCCAACATCTGGGCTCCCCCTCGCCTCTGGGAGGAGGATGAAGGGATGAAGGGATGGAAGGACGCGGGGAGAAAGGGTGCGGGGTGGCGGTTCACCCCCCCTGCCCACGCGTGCACACCTTGAGATGATAACGGAACGGGGCGAGAGCAGCGGGGGTGTTCCGAGCAGAGCCCCGGCTGGAGGAAGAGAAGGGCAGCATGGGCCCCGAGCACCCGTGGGGCTGGAGACAGAGCAGCTCCTGGCAGCCTGAAGCTCTGGGAAATAGGGCAGCCTCCCTTCTGGTGATTTTTCCCCTTGGTCCTGGCTGGGTGAAGGGTACAGTTTTGTGATGGTGTAAAAGAGAGGAGATGCTTCCCAGCAATAGAACATCTCTGCACATTGCACTAGAATAGCCCTCGTGCAAGGGTGTCACTATTAAATAATTAGATCAGTCAAGAAAGACAGTATGTGTGGGCCTCCAAAAAGGGCTGATTTATTGATTTAAACATGCACAGCATGAAGCATCCCCACCATGATGCCTGTGGTTAAAGCTCTGACTTGTTCCACTGCTTTGCCCTCCCCCCCTCCCCATCAGTATTTTTTCTCTGGGACGGGTTATTCTCACTGGGTAAAGACCAGAAGCAGCTGCTGTGCCATGCTCTGGAACAGACTGGCTGGGAAGAGGTTTGCTTTGGGAGGGGAGGTGTGGAGGTGAGTACTTTCCTTTGCCTGTTTTCAGCTGGCATTCATGCCACCATGAGGATGCTTATGGTGAGGGTGGATCTGGAACCTACACGGGATACAGGAAATTTCCCTTTTTGCCCCACAGGAAGATGACAAAGTCACTCTCTTGACCTGGTGGTGGTGAAGGAGCAGAATGTCTCATTTTAACTGGGGGTGTTGCTGGGTTTGATTTGCTGTCAGGCTCAAAGTCAAGACCATGAGTCTTTATATACTTTCTAGACATAAAGGGGCCAGTGGGCTGCAAAGTCCTTCTGGATACAATAACCAAATGCTAGAGCACAAGCACAGTTCCCTCTCCTGTTGTTAAGGGCACAGGCATAAACACAGAGCTGTGTATGCGGCCCCAGGCAGGCTCACCCACCCAGCTCATTCCACCCAAGGGGATGGCTTTGATTAAGGGGATAAATATTGAGGCAGTTCTGACCTCTTGCTGCTGAGAGTTAAGACCAAGTAGCTAAGGTGGCCCAGCTCTGCTCTGGAAGCGATCCCAAGGTCGGGACAGAAAGGCAAGAAGCATCAAAGGTACCCATACCTGCTCCAGGAAATTCAGGGTGACCATAGCTCCACTGCAAGGGTAAGGACTGTGGTTTTATGGGTTCATCTAATCCACATGTACATCCAGCTGCTGAAGTAACCCTGAGGGGCAAACCACCAGAACACAAACTGCAAAACCTCCTGGAATTTTAAACCTACTAACTTCAGAAAAAGGTAAAACTTCAAGTTGCATCCCAAATGCTGTTCTGGTCTTTCCTTCAACAGAGGTCACAACTTATCTCAAGCAAGTTCTGTCTGCACTGCTGAAGAAGAGCATGAACCCCAGCAGCGATTCAGTCCTGACCCTGATTAGAACTAGCAAGGAAAAATCACCTTCCCATGTGGATTTTCACTGAAATAGGAGGTGAAACTGCTTCAAAGGTGCACTCCCCATACAGGTGCCTGCTTGTGCTTGTTGCTCTCTAGGAGTGTGCCAAAGCCATGGACTTTGTCCTTGGGGTAAGATCATCCTTCAACTGTCAAAGCCTCAAGGCAGTTTCCCCACCCTTTGCTCTATGGCACACGTTGCCCTTCCAGGTAACTCTCCTGTCAGGATTTGCCTCCAAACCCAAAGCAGACCCAGGATGTGGGGCAGCTTTATTCACCTGGTGAAAAAAGAGCTCTCCTGTTAGGTTAAATAAGCAGCAGCAGAGATTGTAAACCCCTAACTGGAAAGTTATTTGCTTCATGCTTAGCAGCAAATACTAGAAAACAAAGTTCACTCTGCCCAAAATGGTACTGTTCAGCTTTCAGAGCAGGTGTAGGGAATTTCATTACACTTAGCTTGAAATTACCAGCTCTCTACAAAAGTCCAGTCTCTTTGGCACAAAACAGGCATGGGTTTTGGAAGACTTTGGAGAAAGCAAGAGAGCATCTTTACTCTTGACACATTTACAGTGGGGTGTGCCCAAAGAGCAGTTGGACCCTCATACATGTGAAACCTAAAGCTGCATCTTCTTCATACCCTCTTTAAGGAGAAGACCTCTCCTACCCTTCCAAGGCCCCATGAACAACACTTACCCTAAAGGAAGTGCTTAACATTTCCTGCAGTGGTGGGAGATATTCCTGCTACATTTCCTTTATCCTCTAATTCATGAAGCAACATTTGTAATAAAAATAAGTTGTTTGTCTAAGTGAAGATAACATCCTCTAGGTACCTGTTGGAGTTAACAAAGAACTTAGAAATGGGTTGGAGTTAACAAAAAACTTAGAAATGGGAACTGTTTCTTATAATGTGGAAGTATTGTCCTTGCCAAGAGCTGATTATGATTACTCAACCAGAAAGAGGGGTTTTTCCCCAGAACTGGACAAGGATTTTGCCCTATTTCTTCTCATTTATTCATTGCACCCTTCTTTCCTAGAAAAACTGGCCAGATCTAGGTTTCTTCCCTGGTAAAAATGTCATTCATCTCATGTAATTCCTCTCTAAATTTCCCAATTATGATTCAGCAGCAGCAGCAGCAGTCTTTTTCTTCAAGGAAATTCCATAATCGCACAACATCTTTGGAGCTGGCAGTACCCAAACAATACACCCTGGTAGCAAATATCCAGTCTGGAGGCAGCAAAGCTGCTGTCATTGCAATGATTAGAAGCAGGGAATGGCCACACTTCTTCCAAGCTGGTTCCTATCATAGCAAGTCCCAAAACCAGAACAGCAACCCGTATATTTAACTTTGACATACACAAAATCCAGCTTCCAGCAACCAGATGCCTCTGTGCCAAAATGAAAACATGCTGATTCCTTTGTCTTGGTTCCTGATAATAAAGCTAGGAGGAAACACCATAGCTTTGTGCTGGAGAATTACTGTTGACAATTCATTCCCACTCTCGTTAGCAAAGATTAAAGAGCCAAAATACTTTACAGGGAATGTGGTGATAGGACTGTGGGCGCCATCAGAATGTGTGAGCTGTTACATGAACATTTCTAGTAGTTTCAGAAAAGCTTAATGAATACTGTCTACCCCCAGAACTGCATTAATTAACACTAACGGGCTGGAGGAGATGTCGTATCATGAAGTAATATTCACGCTTACTCCGTGATTTGCATCTGTAAGGGGTGCAGTGCTTTACAGAAGTCAGTGCCATTTCCCCCATATGGCACATCTGAAACCCATGGAAGGTGAGGAAAATGCTTTCAAAGAACATTCAGGATTTGCTGAAGGTGTCTAACTGCTTGCCTCCCTGTGGGAGGTGCTCAATGGCCTAACTCTCATTGATTGCACAGCTCTTAACTCGTAATATTTGAGTGGCAGTAAAAGGTTAAAAAGCCCCAAAACTTAAAAAGCAACATGGGCCTAAGTAACTTGGGAGCTGAAATCCATGTCCAGAGATGATATAAGCTGTTAGGCACATGAATTTCACTGTAAATCAATGCAGCTGACTTATTGTAGCCATGACAAGGGTCAGCCAGACCTAGAAAATGAAATGTCAGGTTAGCCTATGGTTTAATTCACGTGGTCCCTCTGAAATTCGTGGTATAAAATGGTCTTACTGCTCATGAGCTCTGATGTAGTTTGGTGGGAGAAGCAGCAACGGTGTTACCTCTTTTCATCTGAAACAATCTGTATCCTCCACACACTGAACAGGCCTCAATATCGGGAGGTAGAAAAGAGACTGACGTGACCCAGTTGGTCACCCAAACTGCCAGGTTGCCCTCACCCCCTTCCATGGACCAGGGCCAGCAAAAAAGAGATGGAGGGTTGCACGTATCACCACCAAGCCTGTCCCCATCTCTCTGTTTTCCTCCGTAACAGGTTTTGATGAGTTGTGACCTTGTGACAATTCATGATGAGGACTTTGGAAAACAGATGGAATCCACAGGGATCTCATTCTAAAAAGTGAAATGCCATTACTAAGAGCAGGACCTGACTCATAACTGGGTCTGGACCTGTAAACCATGGGAGATAGGGCACATGCAACACCAACTGTCATGGCACAGCGCTCTTCCGCTGGGAAGATCTCCAGGTTTACTGAGTGAACCACGAGATGTTTCTAGTTAAGCCTTTCCTAGAAACACTTCCCTTCTGAGATGAACTGTGGGTGTTATCCCCATGTCATGCTTTCATTAATTTCCAGGACAATCCCTTAAGTAATTGGGGCACAAAAGGCGGGGGGAAAGGGAGAAGCAGGACTTTAGCTTTGGACAAAATAAGCCTCCAGGGCATCTGATTAATTTTCACACAGACTCTACTTAAAGGATCTCAGGGAGCTGAAGAGGGAAGGAAGCAGACCTCGACGTTCCCAGAGAGCTGGTGCAATAAATCCTCCCTTCATTAGGCAAGGGAAGTGCATGCTGGCAGGATTATCATGCAGGGAAGCAAAGCTCAGTCCTCACAGGCAGCTGAAACGGATGGTGGGGACAAGCCAACTCCAGCTGGTTGGTGCTATGACCCTGGGCTGGCAAATCCTGCCTGCTGCCTCCAGCTCCAGCCTGGGGCTAGTGTGGAAAGGGACAGGAGTCACGTGTAAGTCGCCTGTGTCCCAGTTAGCTCTGGCTAATCCTGGCATCGAAGAAGCCAAACAAAGCGAACAGCTCAAGTGTGCATGAGGGACCAAAGAGGAGCTGGGTGTACCACCAGCTCTCCCGGGGTCACCCACGACTTGGTGGAGTGATGCTGGAGAAAGGGGCCATTCTTGCAGTTCCTTCCTCTTTGCACCCACCTGGGTCTGGGACTGAGGAGAAGAAAGAAGGAAATCTTCCCGATGGAACATGCTGTGAGCCATGCTTGTCCTTGCAGGAGGAATAGAAGGGATGACCTCCGTGTAGGTCAAGTCCTCACAAATCACTTCTCCTTATGGGGTAGAGGGGACACGTGAAGAAAAGGGGGCTCCCTTTTCTTCAGAGCTGAGCAAAGCTCTGCTGCAGAAACTTCTTCTTATTCACAGAATATTGCCATTTTCACCTGAAATGGCTTGAATGCAAACCAATGCAGGAAGGAGCAGACATGGCAGGGGCCCCTTCCATCAATAGAAAGGGATTGGTGGTGGGGGGAGATGGAGAGGCCTTTCCCCAGGGAAGGAAAAGGAACTCCAGAAGATGCTCATGGTGCTGTCAGAGAGCACTTTTTAGCTGGGGGAGACCTGGAGAGATGCTCTCAGACCACCAGCATGGCTCCAGCGCAGGCAGAAGTAAAATGCAACTAATAAAAGAAAACCTCTTTCATCTAAAGGCAAGTGAACAACCTCATCCATGCAGGGGAACTGTTGAGTAAATGGCCAGTGAATGGCAAGAACCTGAGAACAAGGCTGGAAAAAGGCAAAATTATTCTCCTCTACACTTTCTTCAGAGGTTGCAGTTTACTGGTGCTGGTGAAAGTCAGCCAGAAGCCTTCTTTGATGCCAAAAGGCAGAACAGGTAATTGTGAAGGACAACAAATGAATCAGCTGAGAGAGCCAAGCCCAAAAATGTGCCTCCTGTTAGGCAAAAACTACATGTACTTCTTGCACTGAGCTACATAATGAAGTACTTTCTTTTGCACAGAGGAATAAATCAAACTCATTTGTTTGGCTTTTTGTACTGAAATAGCCTTTCTACTTTGCATGATTTCAGATTTGAAGAATATTTTTGTAGTTTTACGCTGCCTTCTACTGAGGATCACAAAACTTACACCAGTTGGAAAAGCTTTCTATTTCATACTTTGCAGAAAACACTGACATTTCAAAATGGCATTGAAATAACTATCAAAAGATTTTTCTAAACAAATGTAGCAAAAATAAAAAAACACTCAGACAATGTTTCAGCACACAACTGCAACCTTAAAAAAGGGCTCAGGAGATAATAAAGTGACAAGTAAAATGATGATTTTAGCAATTGGAAAAAAAAGTACTGTAAGCTTGCTTTCCAATTTCTGTTACTTTTTGGTTATACTATTTTATTTCTTTAAGTGTTTTTCTCTACTCCATTGCTTGCCCACCAAACAAAATCAGGGAAAGCTCCTGTAGGTGTTAGTAGGGGGTAGCCTAATTTCAGATGCAGGTCTGGTTTTTCAGGTAACCTTTTCTTACTGAAAGTTTTCACTGTCTCTGTGAGGCAAGATCATTACTTCAGTTGAACAGATGGGAAAATGGAGTCATAGAGAGATCAATTTACCTGGGTAAGATCCTGTACCAAATTGGGCACAGAGAGAGAGGGAGAGACAGACATAGGAATAAATCACAGGCCTTGTGACACCAAACCCTTTGTGCTGGTTTGAGACCCCTCTTCTTCCCCCAGCTAATGAATTGGTGATTAACAAAGGCTGCTCCATTTCTGACAGTTTTATTGGTGATTTCTACTCTACACTTTTTTTAATCTTTATGAGGCAATCCTGCAAAGAGAGGAACAGAAAATAAATCTCGAAGCAAGTAAGCCCTCACGTCATAAAAGTGCAGTGAACAGATCTTGTATGTCAGAAAACATTTATCTGACCAATAATGTTTGCATTTAGACCCAGTCAATTACAAACACACAAATTACATTTAACATGAAAACATTTAAAATGGGATCATCTCTTCTAAATAAATACAGAACCAGTCATAGTGGTGCTCTGCTAGAGGAAAGGCTCAGTGTTACTTGATTAATTGTTTAACTTGAGTCTGATTGCTGCCTATCTGATGTCTTTGGGAGCACAGGCTTCTACTGCTCATCTGAAAACTATTTCCTTTTCATTACTGAGGCACACCAGGATAAACCCCAGCTCTCCTGATGCCCTGTCCAGGGTGCTCACCACAAAGACTATTAACTCTCAGCTAAGGAGACTGAGGGGTTTGATTAGTTCACAAAAGCTGCTCATTTCCTCTCCATACACAGTGGTGGCCTGGTTTCTGAGCATCCTGGGCTCTGCATGGTTTGCACCAACCATGTGCAATCTTAGACCTTGTGATGTCTAACTCTGTTTGCATGGGCCACACTGACCCAGACCTGCTGAAGACCAGCCCTGTGAAGGGCAGGAGATCCTGGAAGTGTCCCAGTGATGGGACTCAGCAGTCCTTGCTTGCTGCTGTTTGGGGCATAAGAGTCCTGAGTGTTGATGCCTCTTCGAGGATTCTTTATGTCTTTCATCTAATGACTGCAACAGGCCTTGCAGACATATGTGAGGCTGTAGGATAAGTGGCATGGATATTTTTCCCCAAAAATAGGAGATGAGAAACTGAAATTCATGTGTAGTGGGGAGGTCTCAAACCACAGATCCTCTGCATTAAAAGAGTGAACGTCTTACCCTAGTTGCTGTGGATTCAAAAATGCTCCTGTTGCTCAGCCTGTCATCCCCTGCTCCATTTTCGCAGGAAAGGATAGATCGGTGCTGATTCATAAAAAGTCATCATTAGACATCTAATCCCCAGACTGAGAACATCAGTAACCTGTCTGACACTACCTCAGAGATGAGATGTGGGACTTGCACTGTAGTAGCACCTTTTCCCCATGACCACCTTGACTGCTGGGAGTGAGAAACAGGAGTTATTTTGTTTCTGAAGACTGATGACCTCCACTGGACTTCTCAACTACCAAAACCCCAGTACTTGATGGCTACAATAATGGTCGTTTCTGCAGTGCTGCAGTGTTGCAGTCTTTGGGCTAAGGAAAACTAGGTGCCTGATTTTAGATGGAAAAGGTTGTGATTGTGGTTGAATCTGTTCTCTCCCACCTATTTCTCAGTGACATTTCGGCTTGTATTATCCCTCTATCTTCACCTATAACCTGAGTTTGATCATAATACGCTTCTCTCTATCCTAAGAATAGTGTGAAGTGTAACTCACTAAACCATGAGAGGCAAATAGAGATTTCAGACATACCACACAAACCAACTATCATTAAAGTGATACCTTTTGCAACGACTCTTTGGGCTTGTGTCATTCAAAACATGGCAAGAATTTCTATTCAGATTAACTACAGCAGCATATTCCATCGGTCGGAAAGGATACCTGGCAATTAAGCTATACAACAAACTCACTAATATTTATGGTTTGGCTTTGCAGAACACAGTGATGGTGACTGCACTCTTTGTTGATAAGATTTTGAGTACATTGAAAATATTTTCATATTAAGTGTGTTGGAAGGGATGTTATTAAAGCAATTGAATAGGCTTAAACACAGTCATGGTTAGTGAAATGCATATTTCCAGGCAAAACAAGAATTTCTGCAGCAATTCTCATGGAAAGCTGTATGGGAGTAGGAGAGGAAATAAAACCCAAATGCCCCACAGTCCCTGATGTTTACAATCACTGCTTGACTGCAACTAAATACAAATAAACTGCAGCTCCAAAATTGGGACAAACACCTGCATTGGGTGTTGACTGCATTCATACGTTATCCTTTGCATATTCTAGCTGTAACTAGGGAAACCAATGATAAAAGGCTCTCCCATGCCTTGTCTGCACAGAATTGCTGAGGATCCACCACCATGGATGGTAGCAGGGCTGTGCTGCTCTCTCGGGGACCATGGCTCAGATGTCCCCACCTGATGGGCACATGGCTGGAGTAGGGTCACATGTCCCAGTGGGTTTGGATCATCTCAGAGGGGCAGTGATGCTATTTCCCCACAGTACCTCATGCTCCTCGTTTAGAGCAATGCTAATTTTCTTGTCCCCTGGCTTGCAGTCAGACACTTCTGCCCCTCCTCCTCATCCCAGAGACAGCTGCAGTGACCTTACAGTCTCAGAGAGCAAGGTTGCCAAATCTCATGATAGATGACATTTTTCTGAAAACGAGCTTTTCTGGGCTGAATCCAGAAGGTGAAGGAGAATAGAGCCCAGCTCTACACATTTTATTAATTCCATTATTTTAAAGCAGTCTTAATATTTTTGAACCTTAGTAATTTTGAAAACGGAGTGTGCTCTGCTGGTTAGAGTCAGGGGAATTGTCTGATATATTACTATACACTTTTTACTGCATGGTGATGAATATTTGCATATGGAAGACTCTGTCCTATTTCATTTTATAATGACAGTAACCAGTTTTCATATAATTTCTCTGGTTGTTGTTTCATGAGGGGACTACTGTACTTGGAGGCTTCCAAAAACTCAGCTGCCAGCTTCATGTGAAGGGAGGACTGAAATAAATGGGAAATAAATGAGAGAAAGATGAACAAAGCCAATAGTCAAAGGGTCACAGCGGCAACTTCATTGCAGGAGGAAAAACATTAATTAAATGTTCTTTCTCCATAACTTGCTTGGAAACACAGTCTGAAAAGCTGACCTGGGTGGTCTTGTTTCAAAGAAGTTAAAGGAAAGATGTTTTCTTTGTGCAGAGAGACCTGGAGAAATAGGCACAAATTTTTCCTGCCCCAAGTGGGATAGAAGAGTCAAGTGTGGGAGCAAGTGTTGGGAAGCAGAGAGGTGGGCAGAAAATGGGCAAAATGCTACCTATAAAACTGATCCTGGAAATCAGCAGTGCTGGCATTAATGAAGAGGGCAAGCTGTTAGTGAGGGAGTGAGGGCTGGCAGCGGGATTTGTGTTGCTGATGACACAACACAGTGCCTGGGCTAGGGCAAGCCTTCTCCTGGGCAGGGGTGTGCAGCATCAAGCCAAGTGAATTCAACTGGGAAAACACAGTCATTAACTAAATTCTACCAGCATTATCACTCTGAAAAATAATTGAGAATGGCAAAGTTCCCAACACCTCCCAGTGCTCTCTACACAGGTCTCCCCCATTTTGTAGTCACTGTTTTTCCCCTTTTCCCTTTTTATATCTGTTATTACTGGAATCATTGCTGTGCAAACAGGGTGTCTGTCTATGTGAAACACTGAAGTTACAGTTTCCCTCCTAGATGGCAGAGTAAATTATTACATGGTCTACCCTATAATCTTTGGTCATGTTCCACAGCAAGGTAATTGATTCCCAAGTCACTAAAGCTAACTAACACGACTGTAAATCTAATGCTTGAGCAGTGTTTGCTATTAAAAAGTCAACATCTACAATAGTTACTACACTACAATTACTGGAAAAATGCTGATTTGCTCTAGACGTGGAGCAGGGAATAATTGTAGCCTCTCTTGAGACCTAGAGTGTGATAATTGGTGGTGAATGGTGGGTTTTTCCAGAGATGACCACATAGGTTGTCTCTGTGGTTATTCCCAGAGCCCTTATAGCACTGTTCCTGCAGCTGCCAGTGCTGGGCTGGGTCTTTCCACCAAGGCCCAAAAAAATAAAGCCTCTAGGAAAAGCACACACACTCAGATTTTGAGTTGGTGCAGATCTACAGTCGAGTCTGAGGATTGTGCCAGTGCACAGAAATCTGCTGCCTTCTGCTGCCACTTCCTGAGTCAAGTGAGAAATCTCATGACCTCTGAATTCAGGCCTTTGGGCTACAGCCCACCTAGAAATAGGAAGGTTTTTCAAGCCATGTAATGAGATTTTTAACTTCTAAGGATGATGCACTGGATCTGTGTGCAGTGTGCTCTGGCCTTTGACTCACCAGAGCAACTGGGATAGTGTGCAGCAGCCACTGCTCTGCTTTTCAACCCCATGGGAAAAGCTCTGGAGATCAGGACGTGGCTGGTCCTTGTGGCTTCCCATGCCTCTATATCCATGGGAGAGAGAACAATGTTACAAGGCTGCCCCAAAAAGCAAGGATGTCAGTTCTCAACGTTTCAGCTGGTTGTTTCAGCTAACATACAGCCAACACACAGACCCAGAGAGTGGGGATCCCATAACAGGCCATTCTATTGCTGTCAAGGAAGGAAAGAACAACCCTTGGGAGGAGTTGATTTCGGTAGCAGCTTACTAAATATTTTATTTAGGGATGTGCAAAATATCTGGAGGGAAATCTGGAAGTCTTCCCTTTTCATGGCTTTCACTAGAAATTCTTTTTCCTGCTGATTTCCCCTTGCAGAGAAACAAGCAACCCCAAGCAAATAAACAAGGCAATCCATAGGAAATACCCCATTTCCCTCTCATCCTTTCATTCCCTCAAAACAAAATCCTTAAATTGCTGGATGGCTGAGGACAGCTTGCTGCTTCTGACAAACAGAATCAAGAAGCTGCCACCTGCTTTGATGCTTCACTAGTTTTTTTTCCAAACTAAAAAACGGATTTCTGCACTACCAAGCAACCAGGAACAAAATCACATAAAGGATAGTGCAGAATTGCAAATGTCATTTTATACACTCTCTGGCAGAAACAGATANATAATAATAATAATAATAGTAGTAGTAGTAGTAGTAGTAGCTTAGAAAAGATAATTCGTCTGACCCTACAGTTAAATATAAACGAGTGCACAGGTTAAACACCAGCATCCTCCCTACCACTATCACAGTATGGGCAGAGCTCTGTGCTGCTTTGACTGATTGTGGAGAGGGGCACAGACACGGACACAGGCTCTGTGTGGCATGTCCCTGCAGGCTGCCTGCACGGGGACACCTTCCCTCCTTGCAGCACTTGTGATGGCTTGCACAAATTGGGACAACTGAAGTTAGAAGTAGGAAAGCAGTCTGGGAGAAAAGAAAGAGAAGAAGAGAGGGGGGAAAAAAAGCCCAGAAGAAAGCCAGATGTAAGGAATACTTTTTTAAATGAGTCAGTTTAGCAGTGACTGTGTTTATATTGCAGCTGAGCATCGTTGTATTTGTGTGGCTGTTCATACATCATTGTGCTAATGAGGTAATGAGTAACTAGTATACTGCAGGATGCTTTATTTCCACTGAACAACCCAAACCCTCTCAAAATAAGGTTTGAAACTCAAAACCAAACATCTGGGATGCTTTGGGAATGGTGGTAAGAGAAGGAAAGCGAGCCCTGCATTCAACCCTGTCCCCTTCGGAGCTGTCTGGGGGCTTTGTGCTTTGCTGCACAAAGCACCTTTTCTTGGCTTTCCTGCACCCACGGACTGACGCAGGAGTTCACTCTGCTCCCACTGGGTGAGCACGAGGGGAGCAGGAAGAGGCCCTTGCTAACCTTCATGCTGGGAAACAAAAGAAAAAAAATTACCTGCATTTACCCCTCATTATCCTGCAATTGTCTGGGCCTTCATGGAGTTCCACAACCTGCCTTCTGACAGTGCTGCCCTGCCATGCCTACCAAAAATCCTCCCTAAACCAAGCCACTCACACAAAGCCAACAAGGGTCTGGGTGCTTACGGTGGGACTGAAATGTTAAATAACCGTGCTCATTTATTTATGACTTCTTCAGCCTACAGTAACTACAAGCAATAATTGGATTGTGCTCAGCATGGCTGGATTGATTTGCTACTTAATAATAAAACCAGGTCCTCTGTTGTAATGGCATCCCTAGAAACAAGGAGGTTGGGTGAAAAATGCATTCAAGGCGCAATGCTAATGCTGAAAACTCACATGGCTCCGGGTGCAGAGCAGGATCTCTGCCAGATGCAAATGTTGTACTGGTGACTGATAAAACCTGCACTTTGTGGCCTCCTGTGCCTTCCATTGAATATTTACCAACTTTGTCAGGCTGTTATTTAGTTTTTTGACAAAGGACAGTGGACACAGTGTATTTTTCTATAGTTTTCTAAGGTTGTGGCTAACCCCCAGTGCAATTTGCAGTGGCCTCTGGTTGCCTCCAAGGGAAGAGTGGCATTTAGACTGAATTACAGAGCAGCACCGGGAAGCTGGCCTGCCCAAACCCCTGTCTTCATCTGAAACAGAGCCTAAAGTTACACAAATATGACAAAGCTAGCACCTGCTGACAGCCCCCAGTGGATGGGTATCCATGCAGACAGGGCTGTTTCTCCAGTGCTGCTCCTTGTGCCTCGCTGTCAGCTTGAGCAATGGAATGGGAGCAGGTGGCTTGTGTCTCGCTGCTCCCTTCTTCAGCCAAGTGCCATGGCACCACTGGCAGCAGCTTAAGGACCATAATTATGGCTACAGCATTGCTAAGGGGTGTTTGAAGATGCCAGCCCACGCTGGGTTGCCTCCATCCAGCCCACTCTGGAGGCATAAACATAACCCAGCTTTCTGTGGGTTTTGCCTTTTTTGAGCAACCGTGATGCTCTGACTCTTTCCAGAGCTTGTAGCTGTGGAAGGCACTGGGTACCCAAAGCCACCTGGGGCTTCCTGGGGAATGATACCCCCAAGGATAGCTGCAAAAAAAAAATCACTGCAAAAAGTGCTTTTGCTTCTGCTTTGCATCCAGCACTGTCCAGGCAGGAGGAGCTGGCCCTGCATTTTGGGTGCTATGTGGGCACAGAAGATGCTTGTGAAAGGGCACATTTCTCACTGTGCTACAGTATCCAGACCTTTTGCTAGACTCTACTGTAATCACAGAATCACAGACTCAATGAGGTTGGAAAAGGCCTCTGAGATCATCAGGTCCAGCCTACGACCAAGCTCCACCTATCAACCAGACCATGACACTGAGTGCTATGTCCAGACTTTCCTTAAGCACCTTCAGGATGGTGACTCCACCACCTCCCTGGGCAGTCCATTCCAATGTCTAATCACATCTTCTGTGAAGAAATTCCTCCCACTAACCACAACCTGAACCTCCCCTAGCACACCTTAAGACCGTTTCTTCTCCTCCTGTTGCTTGTTGCCTGGGAGAAGAGTCCAACCCCCACCTGGCTGCGACCTCCTTTCAGGTATAGAGAGCAAAAAGATCACCCTGAGCCTGCTTTTCTACAGGATTAAAGATCTGCAATGTACTAAAATAAAAATACAATCCCCATTTAGGCTGTGACCCGTACTGAGCCTGCTGTTGTGTTCAGTATGGCAGATGCAAGGTGCTGTCAGCAGAGTCTGTCAAAATCAGTTTGCAACAGCATGAATTTAGAGAATGTTTTCATTTCTCTTTCTGTAGCCTCTAGTAATTGATGGATTACTATTATAATATAATTATGATTTATAATTATCAACAGCTTGATGAGCTAGAAGGGATTAAAGCAAGATTCTGCTGAACATGGTAGATTTTGGTTGGGAAATCATGCCTGCATGTTCACACATCTCAACATGCTGCCACATCTCATGTAAAATGTTCGGTGCCTAATGCTGCCCTGGTGCAGTGCCGAGAGACCTTGTGCTAAATGCCACATTTAGGCACACAGAGATTTTGGTTCAGCTCAAAAGGAGACTCAGGGTTGCATTAACTTGAGGCAACTCATTTAGGGTGATGTGGAAGTAAATGCTGAATCCCAGGTACTGAGAAACCAACCCCACTTTTCTGAAGTGTTTGGATCAGCTTTTTGGACTAGTATCTCCATTCCTGACACAACAAGGAACGTCCTAACTCAGAACCTACCTTTCCCTCTTTGAAAATGCCCACAGAATAAAACCAAAGGTTGTTGCAAGAAGGTTGGCAGTTTGCTTGTTTTAAGGACTCTTTCCCATACACATGCATATGTTTACGTGCAAAATTGATGCATATTTGTTGCTCTAGTGATGGATGTACTTCAGTGAGGATTAAGGCTAGTGGGTGACCACGCTGAAGGAATTTTGAAGGCAATCCTGAAGGTGCTGTGCTTTATGTACCACCATCACTTAGTAAGACTTTATGCATCCAGGATGAGTAGAGTTACCCAGCTGAAACAGATTGTGTTTGTGGCATTTGAAGCTGTGTGACTGCTGTCCCACATCCCCACCTTGGTTATCCTCAGTACTGAAGGAGCACGGGAGAAACCCCTGAGAGAAAAACTCCAGATTATTCACTGGATGACAGCATGTCACCAAATAAAAAGAGAAAGCATGAAAAGCAGGTCATGCCTGTCATCCCCAGTGTGAATCCTCTCTGATGCTGACAGCCCTCGTTTCATGATTTACACAGCCAGTTCCCCTTCCTTGTGGGATAATTAACAGCCAGGCTGGGCGACGTCTGACCGGGATCTCTGTCCCTGGGTCACCCACACTGGGTCACAGATGTCCTGCCTGTGCTGGAGGAGCAGGACCCTGCCCTGGGGAAGGGTCTCCACATGATGCAAGGGTCCCCTGCCATTGAGGGTCCCTGCACCAACTTTCCCCTGATTTATTGGCCAGAGTGGAAGGAGATAGGGATATCAGACAAAAACACTATCCCAGTGTTAATGAGACAGGTAAAGCCTTATATCTTGATGTCCATGGCTATGAGTTATGTGCATTTAAACCAGCCCTACCACTCAATCTATGATTTTGAGGGATTTAAAGCCAGGCCTAACTCATGGCATGACTGCACATCTTAGAGAAGAAATGTCTTTTGAAGCAACCTTGAGCTCAGTGAGACCCTCCTCAGAAGCTGTCTTACCTCGCATTTCATCTTTTCCCTTGGAAACACATCACCCTTGCTTTGAAAATCAGACTCTTGTGTTCTGCACAAAGCAGGTAATTCCATGGGAAGTGAGGTGAACTGAGTAAGTCTAATCTCCTTTTGTCACTGGTACCATTGGTGTGAGAATGGACACAGCCCTTTCCTGGTCAGCTGTCACATTTAATGCTGTCTGCATGACCGGCCCCTGAGCAAAGGGACTACTTTGGTAAACTGGAAAGGTGTTGATGAAAGTAGTATTTTGGCAGAGAAAGTACCAATGACAAAATGCCCTGGAAATTCATGCTTTTTCAAGAAGTCATATTTGGTTGTGAAAAAGTGTGAAAATTCACAGAAATTTATTTTGACTTTCCCTAACAAAAAAACAAAAAGGCTTTAATTTGCAATTTTTTTTAAAAGCTTAAGAGAAACATGTAATATAAATACTGTCGCAGTCAATATATTTCAATTTTTCCAAACAGTGGGTTGTGAATTTTAAAATCTGAAATGCCTTTTATCAGGCAGGGGCCAGGAGTAAAACAAAGCAAGAAACCCTCAGAGAATGTGAATTTAATTTCTTCCATATCCTATTTCCATGGCCTGATCTCATGAGGGTCAGATGTGTTTTGGGAAGACAGTGCTGCTGTAGCTGTGTATTTCCATTCTTGATAACAAACCATCTTGGTCTCAGGGTGATGCACAACTTCCCCACACACCTCCACCACAGACTGCCCAGCATGGGGCAGCTGGGTGATAGAAACTCACATAAGCTGAGCCAAGATCAGTTTTGTTCTGCAGATTTGAGTATTTTGAAATATCTATTATTTTACACATGCTCCGCTGGTCTGGGCACATCATGCATTCTTATTGTTGTATAAGAATGTATAAGAATAGTAAATTCTTCTTATTTATATAGGACACAAACTCTCAGCTCCAGGGCTTGATTTTTCAGCTCAGGTAGGAAACGCTGAGGATGATGGATCCCACACCAGGCACTGGCTGCATCGATGGCTGTCACGACAGGGGTGCCAGCTGCATCATTACGGTACCCTCTGGCAGCACATCAGCAGCTGCAAGAGTGTACAGGATTAGTAATAAATCAAACACGTCCTGTGAACATTGTTGCAGGATATGATTAATTTCCCTGTATGCCAATAGCGCAGTGAGCCAGCTCCTCAGTTACTCTAAAGCTCCTAATTCTGGACTTCGGGATTTGGCTTGGTGTTTGCTCGCTTGAGACTCACAGCCAGTTTGCCCATATCAGCATGTATTATATTGGCTTCTCTGTTCAAGGTCAGACCCTGGTAAAATCTGCAATTTACAGTGAAGGAAGTTTGCCTTGAGGCAATGGACAGAGATTAATGAGAGTTGCTTTGCATACAATTGCATTCCAGAAAAATATATATGATTAGTACATCCTGGGGAAAGGGAGCTTGCATGGGTCCAAGCAATGAATCCAAGAGCCAGAAGAGACCACAGTGGACAAAGCCGCTGTACAAATGCACAGACAGAAGTAAATGGCACTGGATTTCCAATACCTGTTCCCACATGCCAGGGAAAAGCATTATGGAATAGAGACTCCTCCACTTCTGCTCCTCACCCTGCTGCCTAAAGCCTGTGGAAGCAGCCGACCTGACCCAGCTCTCCATCAGCCTGGTTGGTATAAATCAGCAGTAAACTCACTGTCATAATTCACATTTGCCCCTGCAAAAACATGGACAGAATTCAACCTGTTAATATTTCTGTATTTATCATGCCTCCATCCTGTCTCCACATGGACTGCAGGCCTGCAAGGGGAGTGGGGCTGGTGCAGCCTGTTGCAGCTGAAAAATCCTGTGTGTGGGGAAGATCCCAATATCTGTCTGCAGAATGGCTGAATGAAGTCAAGAGGGAAAGAGCTGCTCCTGGAGACCTGTAGGGTGGAAAATCTATTGTTTGGGGTGCAACTCAATTCAGACTGTGTTTTCCTGGCACTTGGGTTGTAATGACATCGTTATGTCCCTGGTGAATTGTTGGCCTTTACAGTGTTTGGATTTCCTGGTGACTCCATTGTGAAGGGCCTCATTCACTCAGGAGTGTTTACCCAGCTGCAGGAGCTCCTCCAGAGCTGCTGTGCTCAGGAGCTGGACACAGCACCATGGATTGTGGGAAAGAAAAAAGCAATGAGCTCAAGAAGAATAAAAAAAGCTAGGAAGAAATCATGCTGGAAAGGCTGTACTTGTTGTGGGATGGCCATGTGCATGAGAGGCCTCATTCCATGGGTGGCAGTGAGCAGGTGCTATTGCTGGGATCAGTGCACTCAGGGGCTCTACATTACTTTTTTCAGGGCAAAATCATGTTGGTGGCCCCAACAAATGTGCTATGTTTTTCGCACTCCAGTGATTTAGTAGATTTTATCAACTGATAGAAAGGCAGCGTTGGTGTTTGGGTTCCCATCCAGTCTTTAGTGAAACTCAGGGAAGGTATGTCAGTTTAAGAAAATAATCTTCTTGGTGTGCAAGCAAGAGACTGCCTGTCAACTAGGGGAGCTTCTAGCTGAGGACTGGGAGAGACCCTGAATATCCTTTCCCTGGGGAGCCTATCCCTGGCTAAGAGGATGAAAAGGCTACTCTAACCCTAACCCTGGCCCCAACCCTAACCCTGACCCTAACCCTAACCTCACACCCACCCACCCTGCCTGTTCACACAAAACACAGAGCACAGGGTGGCCCCAGGCTCTTCCAGCCCCACTGTAATTCACACAAACATTTAAGGCAGAATGTGTGCAGGAGCCTTGCATGTGCGTGGGGCCTTGCAGGGAGGTGCTGTGCTCTTGTGCTGCCTCCCACGAGCTGCAGGACAGCACCGCAGACACTGAGTCGCCTCTGCTCAGTCACCCACACGTGCAGACTGAGCGGAGCCTTTTAGCCCTCACTCCAGCATGTGTGTAAAGGGACCTCAATGAGGAGAAGGAATCAAATTCTTTTAGGCGCATCTGCTTGGATCGTGGGTAAATCTGTGGGCTGGAATATGGAGAAATTCCACAGGACTGGATTTCTTCTAGTTCACTTTGCAGTATACAACCCCACTGCTGCCAAAAGGTGACAAAATTCCCTTCTGAATGCTAAGCTTGTCTCAGGTAGCTACAGAGAGAGAAACACCACCACTGTACAGTAACTGCTTTCTCTAAAAAGAGAGCAAGGGAGAAGAGCAGCAATAATAATAAAAAAGGGCAAAGACACACTCAGCCTCTAAGGCTTATAAAAAGCAGCTTAGCCTTCAATAAGCAATTCTTTGAAAAGAAATTAATGGAAAAGGTTACAAGCCCGCTCTTGAGCAGAGCCTGTCACACTGCTCTTTCACATGGTTTCTACAAATGGAACAAGTTCGTGGCATTTCTTTTCATTTCAGATGCCCTGAAAGGCTGCATTACTCACTGGACCCTGCGTTTTTCCTTTCCCCGTTTGCACAATGCACTGAGGAATTCCTCGTGGGTGATTCAGTGGGAGATGTGCATTGAGCCCAACCTGCACACCACACACAGCCAACAAAACGGCACCCACTGCTGCCTCTGATGGGACACAAGAAACCCTGTCCATCCAACCCCTGCTTTGCAAAAAAGAAACCATGAAAAAGAGGAGAAAAACCAGCAGCTGCTGGAATGGTGCTGTCCCTCCACCCGCAGGAGATGGTCGCGGATGTCGAGCAGTTGGGAAATCGGATTAAGGATGGGATCGGGAAATGGACCCTAGTTAGTGAAATATGTTGTCTTGCAACTTTCCAAGCACGGGGTTGCCCTTCTCATGCAGCCGAACTCTGTCACTAGGTGGTACTGTGCATCACAGCTTCGTGCCTTCTCCTAAGCCCTTACTCCTCTGTCCGTTCCCTGGGTTAGACGTTTTTCTGGTAAATACTGTGTTTTGGAAAATGGGAACTTGTTGTTCGAGTTCTCTTACTGCTCCTCACTTCACAGATTTTATTGTTGAATACAATTAAAGACTCTGATTCAACAAATACTTGGGGTATTATACCTCGTGAAGCAGGCAGTCTTAAACAGGTGCTGTTTAAGTCTTAGTCTCTATTTAGTGGTGGACACCTTTCAGGTACGGGTGCTCAGGCTCATGAAAGAGAAGGGAAACCCAAAGAAACCAGGAATGGTTCTATGAAAACAGGGAAAGAAATAAGATCTTTAATTTTTTTTTTTTTGTTTTGTTTTTGGTAACAAAACCCCTTATCAGTCCTATCACTGCCTGGAAAAGGAGAATAGAGAGATTTGTTAGATTTTCACTGTTCTCCTTTGCTTTCCTGGCAAAAATCTAAGTTCAAGGGATTTGAAGGAACCTGGAAAAGGGGGTATTTCTTGCTTGTGCAAGAAAGTCTGAGCAGCCCAGCACAGCACCACCACATAACACACCTACCCTTGCTTCCACACCTGGTCCTGCTATCCATGCTAGTTAATCCAGCAACTTTGCTACTGATTTATGGTCTCAGCCCTGCACAGCAACTTTGCTCCTATCAGCCCACAGTGTGGAAGCTGTCCCTTGCATTTGCAAGATGAAAGCCCATGACTGGATTGACTGCATGAATGATGGTGCTGTCTCTCCTTAAGGGAACAGTTCATTATGCACAGTGCAGCTTTTATGGCTTGGCTGAAATCTCTTGTCAAGTACACTTTTAGAAACTCAGGTTGTCCCAAAGCAATTCCAAACAACAGAGGAGGGAACACAGACACAAAGGCATTGAAGGTCTTGCAAGACCCCAAGATGCTACAGTGTCCTTGGCAAAGCTGGGTACAGAGCCCAGTGTCCTTGTCTCAGGCCAGGACAATGGATCCAAGGCAAATTTCTCCTTTAAAATTAACATTGTTATTCGTATCTTTCCTTCAAAAATTAAGCAGCTTATTCAGCACTTCCCAGTCTTCAGCTCCCCCCCCAAAAGCCTCCCCAGTCCAGAACAGCATGAGAACAACTGCTGATTTGAGATCCAGCTTTGTCCCAGTCTGACTCCAGATTCCACACAGTTCCACAGGCTCTTACAGAACTAATTTAAAACTCTCTTTAATTTTATATCTATGAAAACTGTCAAATGTTACTGATTCTGCAGATCT
Source organism: Tichodroma muraria (assembly GCA_013390105.1). Taxonomy (NCBI): domain Eukaryota; kingdom Metazoa; phylum Chordata; class Aves; order Passeriformes; family Sittidae; genus Tichodroma; species Tichodroma muraria. The sequence goes on along the minus strand of WAAG01088248.1, from coordinate 76,952 downwards.
CCCAAACTGCCAAATGGCACAGTAAAATCCTTTTGGAGTATTTTTTCTGAGAATGTTTCATTTTGCATGAAGGCTTTCTGGGTATTTCGAAATAAAAGGACGAGCACATTGATGTGTGATCAAAATGAGGTCATTGATGACTCACATAGGAGTCTTCCTCAAACAGCTGGTCCCATGCTCCACAGCTGCTGCACTACAATGCTCAATCGCTCAGCTGCTCTCACTCCTGGGGTGCACCATGGGCTTGTGAAGCAGCACTTGGCCTCCTGAGTGGCATTTGGGTTTTGCCTCAGAGGAGGTTAGGAGAAGTGTCACCTGCAAGCACTTTAATTTGCTTATGAACAGGAGATAGCTTGCAACTCCTGGCAAGAACAGGCAGAGCAAAAAATACTGGAAAGCAAGAGGACAAACAGCAGATGGAAGGGAAGTAGGTCTGTGTGAATGTGTAAGAGGGCAGATACGTGGTATTTCAAGGGCACTGCAGCTCTCCAAGGCCACAGGCTTGTCATCACTTCAGGTTTGTCACTCTGCCCTGGTCTCATACCTGCTACTCAGACAGCAGCCTGGCTGCACCAACGAAAACAGTGGCTGAGAATGAAAGAGGAAAGCACATCCCATGAAAAGATGCATGTGAGCAGAAAGATTTGGAGAAGACTTTTCCTTTGAAAAATCCTTTGGAGAAATTCTCAAGAGGCCATCTAAATATACTCATCCCTAAAACACAACAAACTTGTGAGACACGGGAGCAAATGCCCCACTGAGAAAATTTATGACTATTCTGTATTAATATCAATTAATCTCTGGAGACCTGCTAGGTGTCTGGAGCCCTGTTAGAGGAGATGGGGACTCTTGAGCGAAATCCAGGATAATGAGATCCGCTGAGAGTTGGGTTGGTGAAATGAAAGGGGATGCGGTAAACCAGCGTTACCAGCTTTGACAGAAATTAGCTCTGCCCACCCTTCAGCATTCACAAGCCATTTCAACCCCATGAATGCTGTATTCCCTGCTTCCCTTGGCCAGGTTTCATTTAATTCTAACCCTCCCAAGTCAGATGCAAGAGGGAGGGGGAGCGCTAATGGCTATCACGTCTTTCACATCCACAGCTAATGGTTAAGACATTACTCGTGTATTAATAAATGAGAAACAGTGGCCTAGGCTGAAGGTGAAGTGGGTGGAAGATGGTCCTAGGCAATCCTAGACCTCTGCAGGGCAAATGGATTCATCTTTCCTGGTCACCCCCAGCTATTGGTAGGAAAGACTTTATGTATGAACCTTTTGCTTTATGTATGAACTGTAAGATGAGATGAATCAGAGGAATGAGTTTGTGCTTGTTAAACCATCTGTGGGTAAATTTGTGATTAGTTTTGCTATTATACATTCTCCCACTCGGGGTGGCAGTGGATTATTTCTTGGAGCCAACATTGATCACCAGCACCCAACAGAGGGCCAAAGCTTAATTCCTTCTGGCTGGTTTTGTGTTCACAGGGAGATCATCTGCATGGCTTGTCCTTGCAATGTGACTCCTTGGCAAAGCCAAGGGCAGCACTTGAACCTGGGGCTTTCACATGAAGACCACCAAACCAACCTCTTATGACCTGTGAGTGTAAGCCAGTGCAAGGACATCATCTCCAGGCTGGGATGACTCTGAAGCCTTTTGCTGGGGCTGGATAATGAAGGTCACAGATGGGAAGGACTTTGGTCAGGATGTCCCTGCACAAAGGGCTCCTCACCCATGCCAGGACATCCAGGCACCGTGGTGTATGATAACATAAAGAAAAAGCCCCGGGTGCAACCCCCTCCCAGGTTGCACAGACGATGGCTGTTTACACTGGCTCTTTCACAGGAATTCAGAATCTCAGTTCTGTGCTATATTAAGAATGCAAAACTACTGATATTTTTTTGGTTGCTGGCCTTTGACACACAAGTGTTTTTTCTGAGAGGAAAAATTTCAGCTCTTGACTAAGTGGTGGGAAAATACAACCCCCAGAAATGTTAGATTTTCTAAAACTGGAGCCAGAAGTTAGGAGCTGACAAGGGGAGTTTACATTATAAATACAGTCTGTTGGTTGAGCCAAATGTTTAAGGCAGCCTGGTGTCGGAGACCCAGGGTCTGGGCTAGCAGGACTCAGCTGGCTCCTGACACTTAGGACACCCTGATTATTTACATTTCAGCTTTTACCATAAGAGGAAGGAGAGCTGTTAAGAGCTGATTATTGTGGGATGAAGAGGAAAGAAGTTGAAACTGGGACATAGTCTGTTAAGTGAAATATGTTGTCTGCAAAGCAACAACTTGTGTTTAGAAAAAAGCAGGAAAAAAATTTCCGCTTCAGGATTCCTGGTCTGAGTGTGTTGCAGGACTAGGATCCAAGGGGAAAAGATTTCCGTGAAAATGGCTTGAATGAAAGAATCTCTTTGTAGGAGGTTATGACTGATAAATTACAAGAATGTTTATGATATGATATAATAGTGGCAATTAAAAGACATTTCAGATGATGAATGCCTGAGAATATGTGATGCAGTGAACTTCCCAGAACCTCTCTTTTCTGAGATGAACACTGGCTCTATTCTCACTTTAATTAGAAATTACTCAACTCCTGTGCTGCTTATTCCCCTTCCTCCTTCAATACCTCCTCATCCCAGTGGCTGCTCTGATATAATTTGTCTGGCACAAACAGTTCCTCATTTTCAGTCTGGTTTTGAAAAACCCCTAATTGATCACCTGAGGTTTTGCAAAGCCCAGCTCAGCCTGTCGCCCTGACCATACTCAGAGTTGTTGTCTCAGCTGTGGTGGTGTACATGAGGACCTGCATGACTCTAGGCTCCCGTGGCTGTGGGGTTCTAAAGAATATTAAAAAGAAAACATTAAGAAAAAAGAAGAAAAAGCAGAGGTCAACCCAAGTACAGCAACTTACAGTAACATAAAGATTCCCAGCCCTCAATCAGGTCTCTCTTCATCATGAGCTGCCTCTTTATGGGCATGGAAGTGACTGTATAAATGTGTTAAGCCCCTGAACACAGAGGGGTTAAGATCAGGCCTCATGGAAGGGGAACAAAGCAGGTTTGCAATGACTGTAAACCCCACATTCCTGCCCTCCTGGAGCTTTATGAGAGCCCCTCAAGGCCCAGTGTTCAGTAGCTCCAGTAGCACAGTGACCAGTGAAGTTGTGAGTAACTGCACACAATGGGGCTTGGAAGTTATGCAATGATGCAGGCACAGGGTAACTCCTGCCAGGTGCTGGACAGACATTAATCCCCATTGGGGAGTAGATGGAAGTTCATAGCATGGAGGAATTTGACCTTGAAAAACTTTTTGTAGTTGGGACTTAGCACTGGGTGCCATGCAGAGCTCTTCTCCAGGAGCAGGGGACAGGACTGGCCTGGAACTATGCTTTGTCAGCTGTTTTGGAGTTTCAGTGGACTCACACGGTTAAAAAAAAAGGCCTCTCCTGAACTGAAGGGAGAGGAAGGGAAAAAGGCAGGCTTTGGAATCCCATAACAATTTTCCTCCAGCTTGGGCTCATAAGTTTCAAATTTCAGAAAACAACAACCCTCCTCTGCTGTGAGCTCACTCGAACACATGCAGTGCATTGGAGATTCAAATGAAAGGTCTTATAGATGAATCAAAAGGAGTGGGCACTAGAAAGTTAAACTTTATATTTAAGCTTAGGACATAATTAATGAACAAATGTTGCCTGTAGCCACTTATGGGTGCCAAAAGTGCACGGGTTTATCCTCCTCAATCCAACCTGTGAGGGACAGAGGGGACAAAGGAGAGGCAAGCCATCCCTCAACTTCAGTGCCTTCTGGTACTTACACTTGGATGGCATTCAGAGCCTTTGTTCTGTTCTTTTTTTGCTGTCACAGAAGAGTCATCTTTGGAGTGCCTAATTTGCCCTGTTTTTCCCCCAAAATTCCCATGGTCAAGAGCTCCTGTTCCTCTCTAAACAATTGGATGCTGTTGGTTGGGTGTGAAGAGAGTTTCTGCAAGAGTGCAGATGATTCATGGCAGCATCTTGGATGCAGCTGCAAACACAGACAGGGCAGGATTGGCTCAATGGCACCAGTCAGCTCCACCTTTGCTCCAGGAGAATATCTGAAGGAAATGACATCTGTTGCACAAGGACTTTGGTGGGGCCTCAAAGGCATGTTGCAAACAGTGAAGGAAAAAGCCTTTTTTCTGATTATCATCTTCTCTTATGCAAGAGAAGAAACACATGGAAGCCTGATGGGACTGGACCTGTTCTGGGGCTACTCTGAGCCATATCTTGAAGATGGATTTCTCTCTGAGGGAGAAGGGGTTGAACCAAAGAAAAATGCTGCAGGCAAAACTCCCTGCTGTTTTCAATTACTTTAGAGGATTGAAGTGTTCACAAATGTCTCTCTGGGGAAGCCAAGCTCTTTACCAAAAGCAGGTTCCTGGGGGCCTGTCCCAGTACGGAGCATATTGTGTTAACTCCAACAGCTGAAGCCTGATGACTCAAGCAGGACTGCTGGGCACTGTCCTGATGGTTGCTGACCTTCCTGCAGGCTTCCAGAATCTTCCACCTAGGCCTTGGATGACATATATTTAATCAGAACAACATGACTGAGCTCTAGGTCACAGGTCTGTGGGTGTTTAATACTTAAGTATGCAGCTGGGTTTAGCAGTCTCAGCTCTTTCTGGTCTCTGCACAAAGGGCTTGGCACCTCTAGAGAATGACTTGCACAAGACACCTATCTTGGAAGGAATCAGCATGGATGAATTGCCTAATTTTTGATAACTAAAGGAACACAAGATACATGCCATCTCATAATTCTAGACACTGAGCAGAAAATAGCTAAGCCTAGGAAGAAGCAGTTCAGACCTGGCGTCTGCAAACCCAGGGGATCAAAAAATATTTCCCTTGTTTTGCTGCAAGATGCATTTCTGTTATAAGCAGGGTGAACTGCTGGAGATTATCTCAGCTTTGACAGTTTGCATTCCCTGTGGAGAGCACAGTCCTTATCCCTTGCAGACTAAAGCAAGGATGGTGCAGGAACACCCAAGTCATCGGTGGTAGTCTTCAAAAGAGCTCGGCTTTGGGACAGACTCAAATCCACCCTGTCTGGGAGCAATTCAGCATTGCTTGTGTCTGCTCAAGCTGGTGGCCTCTGTAAGCTGCACTGGCAATCCTAGCCCATTTATTAGTAGGGTAGAGTTACCACCATGAAATACTTTGCTCATGTTCCAAACAGGGGCAGCCAGACTCTTCTCTCATGAACAGACTGGAACTGGAAGTTGAGTGTTTCTCACAGGGAGCAGGTTGGAAGAATTCACAGGGGACAAACTAATGCCAAGTACACCTCCTCTTTTAAGAGGCTGCTGTATTTATTGAAAAAGAAAAATCTCAGTCATGAGGCTTGACCACTCAGTCTCCTCCTACCATCCCTACAAGTTCATGTAGAGACAAATAGGAGGGTCAATGTTGGTTTAAGGTCCCACTCATTTTCTAGTGGCACTGACGAGCTGCAGCCCATGGAAAACACCAGAGTGTTGTGTTTGCTAATAATTAGTGAGCACAAACCCCAGCCTGGTGCAGCTCCATGTTGGCTTTAACAGGAAGGTAGCACAGCAATCCCTGAGGTGATTTAATAGCTCAGGTTCAACCATTGCTCAGCACACTTCTGGAGCTTTTCTCTGCCCTCCAGGAAAGCCCTGTGCCTCTTGTCCTGTCCCACAGCTGCCTTGGGACAGTGGAAGGAGAGATGGGACCCCACAAGCTGTTGAGGGGAGTAGGTGTTTGTTCACAACAAGGTGTTTGTACATAAACAAGGTGTTTGTTCCTTTTGGAGGCAAAAGGGTTATTGCCCCTCCGCTGACATCAGTGTCCCAAGGTGCTACGGTGGGGCTGGTGGCAGTGGCACAGATCCTACCAGATTGTCCCAGCCTTTCCTAGCTCCACAAAGACAGGGGAAGTCTGCATCAAATGCTGAAGGCAACTTTACAGTGTGCTATAAAAATACCTGGGGGTGTGAATTTAGTGAGCACTTCTTGTGTTTTCTCAATAGACAAATTGAATGGAAATGGCTTGAGGTTTCCCCACAGGCGCTTTATTTTTTTTTCTGTCTGTTGGAAATTATTTCTGGCAAAAATTAATTTTTAGCATTTGCATTTTCTCTCCCCTTCTCTTGCTGTCTAACCCTCTTTGCTTCTGCAAAATGGAGATGGGGTGAGAAAATGCAAGCCAAAAGTTCCTGAGCTGCCTTTGGAAACATGTGAGGTTTATTAACCCTTTCTGCAGCTCTGGGTGGATGGTTATTTTTCCCTCTCTCTTTTTTTTTTTAATGTGATTTTTGTTAGTTGTTGTTGCATTGGGTGTTTTCGTTGTTCTTTTTTTTTTCTTTTTTTTTTTTTTCCCAAGAGAAGCACTTCAAATCTCATAAATGCTTAAATATGTAGCAATAAAATTTGAGAAGTCTCCAGGGCAGCTCCAGAGACTGTGGACTAGATGAGCAAAGAGTGTTGGGGAAGAGAAGCCATAGTTGCCTCCCCACAAAACTGGGAATTAGGCAGACTGTGATCCTAGGGCCCAAAGCCTCCTGAACCCCAGCTGCACCAGGGCATGACAGTGTTCTGAGAACAGGGCAGTGGCCAGCAAAGAGTCCTTCGAGCTCAGCTCCATGGAGGCACCAGTGCCCACCTCTACCATTGTCCTCACGAGCAGAAAGTCAGCAGCTCCACTGAAAACCCCTCTGCCCAGCACCAGAAGAGAAAGGATCTGGATTTGCTGTCTTTAAGGGAGTCAGAAACAGGTCCATTGTTCAGAGACCTGAACAGTGTCCTATGCTCTCTAGTTAGTTAGTTAACTAAAGCGAATTTTGTTGGCTCTTTCCCTCTGCCCACCCAACACTCCCACATGCCTAATCCCCCATTTCCTCAGCCTTCATCCTGCTGGAGCTGACTAGATTAATGGGAAATGTTAATATGTTAGGCCTGGAAGGAAAGCAAAGAGCTGGTTGTGTTTGAATTCCACATTAATCTACTTGGTGATGAAGCTATAAATCAAAACCTGGAAATTTTGCCAATCTGAAATGATGTGTTTAACATTTTAGCCCTTTCCTTCCTCCCTCTTGCCTAGAATTGCTTTGCACAGCCTTTTACAGCAGCAAGGCAGGCATGCAAAATGCTGCTTTTGCTCCTGAATCTTTAATTGTGCTTAAACATAACAAGATGTATTCAAGGCAAGCAGGGTGAGGAATGATGCTGAAACAAGAAAGGAATTTCCAAACTGTTCCTTTCTGAGGAGGAAGACCATGTTTCCTCATGGGGTATAAGAGGTTATGGGGGTGTCTCAGATTCCATCATGAAGTGGAAACAGTCTGTCCCTTTTTTGATGCACTACCCAGCAGGGTGCCAGCAAAACACCAGGTGAATGGGGGAGAAACCCCAAAGCCCTCCAGGTCAATTTCCCAGTGCCCATGGCAGCTGGGGGAAAAACCATTAACATTCCGTGGCCAGCAGTGTGAATTCTGTGGGAAACACACCTGAGGTGCATTGTCCTCAGGGAAAATTATAGGATCTGGAAAGTAGAATCACAGAATGGTTTGGGTTGGAAGGAGGTCAAAGATCCTCTAGTTCCAATCCCCCTGCCATGGGCAGGGACACCTCCCACTAGATCAGGTCGCTCTGAGTTTCATCCAGCTTGGCCTCAAACACTTCCAGGGATTCCAAACAGCTTCTCTGGGCAATCTGTTCCAGTGCCTCACTGCCCTAGTGAAGAATTAATTCCTAATATACAACAATTTCTTCCTAATAGCCAAAATTAAACTTTTTGCTAAAATATAGAATATTACATGAATTTGCACATCTGCCAGCACAGCAAAAGCTCTTTCCTCATCCTCATTTTAGATTAGCACCCAGCCCCAAAATTCTACGTCCCACCTCCTTCCTTAATTCCATTGCCTGTAACTGGACATTTGGGGAGCAATGAGGTACTGCAGACAGTAAATCATTCTGCAATTGTGCCCATAACCTGAAGTGAGTAATTTAATCTGATTCTGCCTTGGTTTCTATAGCAGAAAAATTACTTAACTGTCTTTCCGAGCACTTGGTGGATAAGAAGCAGTGTGTAAAAATACACAGCACTACTGTCTACAGAGAGTGAGGAATTAAATGTCTGTGAGTGGTATCCTTGAGAGATGGCTCTGCATCCAGTGGTCTGCGTCTGACTTGGTAGGAGCAGTTGGTGGGATTTTAAACAGTCAAGACACATAAGCACATTTTTACTGTAGATGTAGGTCCTGCACTGCCTAATGTTCTTTGACATTGCACAGGCATAGCCGGGAAACTAAAACATTTGTTGATGGATTTGGAGATTAAATAAATAGTGAATTATCTTCAGGATGTTAAAATGCAGAACCGACTGCCTATCCCATAATAACAAGCCAGCCCTCCCCCAGTACTTCTTGAAATGTGAGTATTTCTGCAAAAGCAGGCACTGTGTTGGTTCACAGGGCCATTTGTTTAGTAGGTCAGAGCAGTCAGACATCTGGGCATTGGTAAAAATACATCCGACAGCTCGGTGACATCTTGCACAACTGAGTGTCTGAGAGCCTCGACTGGAAGTTTATTATTTGTTCATCTCCTTTTTCAAATGAATTCCGATCATGCAGTCAGAAAACCACATGGTGGATCACAAACCACAAGTAAAATATAGCAAGCATTCATTACAATTAAAATATAACTACTGGTGAATATTAGCCTTACTGAAAACAGATCAAGGTGAGAGGTTTGTTTCAGACTGGGCAGACAAATGTGCCACTGGGAATCACAGCAGACTGGGGGGGGGGATTTATTTGCCCAGAAAGAAATGCAGTCTGAGACAGATGATGGTACCCTTCAGGGTACCAAAAGCCTCTAGCTCTCAGTACTGCTCAGATGGCCTGAGTACCAAAGCATTGCTCACAGACAGTGAAAAATGGAGTCACTCAGCATCCCTGACACAAATCCAGTCTGGAGACCAAAAAATGAAGAACAATTTTTTGATTGTTTTAACCTATTTTATAACAACTGCTGCTCAGAGTGAAGCTTGAGCAAGTCCAGACTTCCAATTGCTGTGTCAGATTGGATTTGAAGACTGAAGTGTTTCAGATCCCTCTCTAACCACTGCAGTCAGCTTCACCCCAAAACCACTATTTCACCTATCTGCCAAAGCATTGGGGCTGATTTTCTGAGAGCAATCATTTCTCTCATCATAAATAAGGGAATTACACTGATTATGTTGATGCCCGGAGCTTGTTTTGTTTCCAAGAACCCATTACCCCTTGTATTGGCAGTAAATCTGTACCCTCTGTACAATGTTGTCTTATCAATGTTGTCTTATCAATGTCATCAATGTTATCTTTTTGTATATTTTGTAGATGGGACAGTAAAAGGGAATTGGCAAGTTTTGGAATGTTTGTATGGTGGGGACAACAGACTAGGGCAAGGATACAAAAAAATTATCTAAGTCAGAGCCATACCTGAGGAACCATGATCCTGGCAGGTGGAGGCGCTGAATCCTCCCCAGTGTTGTGAGCCCCAGCAGCATGGGTCCTGCTCAGCCAGACCCTGGCTGTGTGCCACACTGCCCTGCTGCCCCCAACTCTGTTTCAGAAAAGGGCACCAGAAGCAGAGATGCACTGAGATGTGATTAACTCAAAGAAAAACACAAAACATGCTTTTCATAATATAAAAATGCATGGCCTAATTTTACAAAGTTGACTAATGTTTCTCTTTAATGTTTCTTTCTAGTGTTTTTCTGGTTCTGGTACAAGGCAGAAGCCCTACACTGGTCTGCTTTGCTCTCAAGGTGCAGTAGCAACAGGGATTAATATACAGTAACAGCAAAAACTAGCATATTCAAGAGCTTATTTGCTCATCTAAATAATCAGCAGTGGAAGAAATTTCTGTCTCTGGGAAGTGATTAAACTGTCAGGCTTTCTGTCCAAGCAATACTCTACTAAAATACCCTGCCAGCATTTAAATTGGACGATGCTGGCTACTGGAGGAAATGCTTTTAGGATTAATATACATAAGTGTAGAGTTAGCTATCAGCTCATGCTGGCTGCTAATAACACTGCTGCTGCTGGAACTCCGCAGTGATGAGCTATGAGATGCCTTTTCCAACAAACCTCCACCCAGCAACAATTCTCCTGGTACCTGACCCAGCATTTCAGACCCTCTCCAAAGAATTGCAAGCTCGTGGGCATTGACAAATAAAGTGTTGTGGTTTTACTGAGCTTTTGCAGATGTTCACAGATTCTGTCTGAGAAACAAACAACTATTCAAGTCCATCCTGACCTGTGAGTGTCTTTCAGGCTGCATTAATGCTTGCTTGGGTGGGAAGAGAGGCACCTTTGCTGGCTCCATTTCATTGGTGACTCTGGCAAAGGGGAATAACATGACAGGATCATGATACAATGCCATAGGTGACGGCTCGAAGCATGGGCATTTTGCAATGGAAAAAGTGCACTTGTGGATGTGCTCAATGCTCACAGCAACATAAATCTACTGAAAGGACACCAGTCCTGGGAGTCTTCACAGGCAGTGGCATCCTCTGATGCATGGTGCATAGGCTGGGATACATTATCAGTAATCAGAATCTGGACACATCTGAAAACCAACTCCTTAGTTTTTGAGGATGATTTTACATAGGCAAAGGGTAAAAATGAGGTTCAGTATTGAGCCCTCTTGCTTCCCCCTCCCCTTTCCCAGGCCCATGTGAGCCGACTGGCTTCAGGTTCAGGTTCTTAAGACAAGCTGCAGAGAGAGGGTGGGGCAGCCCCACACCATAGGCAGCCTCTGCACAGACTGACCTCTGGGTTTGGCTCAGCCAAGAGTCAGCAGAGCCCAGGGAGAGCAGCGTGGTTCCCTTGGAGCCATCCCAGTGGTACATCTCAGGGGGCTTTCAAAGCCGAGCCCTGGGTAATGGGCTTGTGTTGCTGGCTGTGGGTGTCTTCTGGAATGAACAAACACTTAAAATAAAAATGCTGCCCGTGCTTTCTGCATAAAATCTATTCCTGGAGTCTGCTGAAACCAGAGCATGATTTGAAGATGGTTCAAAGTTTGCTAAAATTACTAAGAGCCCTGCCCTGATCCCTCTAACCAACACACACAATTTATACAGGCTTTTAATCTGTTGCCTTCTGTATGACTTGGCTTCACACATGGAGACTTCCAAAGCACAGGAAAAGCAAAATACCAAGTAAATGGGAGTAGCAGAAAATCCATTTTGCAAATGCAAATACTAATCAGTCACTCTTACATCCAGCATTAGAAAAATCTGTGGAGATGATAAATATTGTAATGGGCTTGTCCCCACAGCAGAATAAGTGTCTAGCCTCAGTTGTCTAAAGCTGATTTAAAAAGCAGACAAGCTGGTGGGTTTACATTGCAGCCTGGACTCACCTATGGACTGGAATGAGTTGTTTTTCCAAGTGACATTCTGTACTAGTTCCTTCTGTGATGTTCAGTTTTTTTAACGCAGTTTAATCAGCCTCAGAAACACACAGAGTTTATTAGAGCTGTGTCACTATACCTCAAGCTGTAAGCAGTTAGTGTAACTCTATAGAGAAGCCAGTTGTCCAAGCCCCAGAGCTCTCTAACCCACATAAACCATACATCAAGCAAACCAGAAATTTTAGGCAATCAGATGCCTGGGACTGTTCAAGATGAAGCAGTCAGAAGGCATTGCACAAGTCACTTAGGGATTATTAGTGCTACTACAATTGAAAACCCACTGCAAATGCCCATTTTCCACAGATTAGGTGCCTTTAGGCATCCTTTCCTCTGGGTAAACTATAAATTATTCCTATGCAGCTGTAGGGACAGCCTTAGCATGCAGAAAAACTACGGTTGTAATAATGAGTTTAAAGCTCAAGGAAAGGGGATATAGTGGATTGAACCTTAATTTCACTTATTCCCCCCCTGCTCTGTGGGAAGTAGAGTTTGGACCTGTGTCCTGCCATGGGAGACCCCATCACCATTCTCAAACCAAAATGTTTGTCCTGCCACACCTCCCCTGCCCACAGCGTCCCCTTTGTCCCACTGCTTGTGTAGGACCCAAAGTGGTTGGTAGAAACAAGACAGGACCCTGTGAGACTCCCGGGGGTCTCCCCACTGCAGCCTTGGGGTTTGGGGGTCTGGTCTGGTGTTTTGTTACCCTACCTGATAAACGTCTCTGGAAATGCACCATGGCTTCAGCATGAGCTGCAGGACCCTCAGGTTTCCAAAGCGGCAAGTCCTCAGAGCCCGGGACGTCAGGCTCCACACCAGGCTGTCCCAGCTGTAGAGCAGATCCTCAAAGCCAAAGAGCACAGCAGCCATGCCAGCTCCCTGTGTGAATCACCCCAGATTCCCTGCTCGGAGGCAACCAGCTAATCCCAAGGCGCCTTATGAACTGCAAGGTTAAAGAGTCACTGAAATTTCCATCAAAGAAGGAGAATGAAAAGAAAGGAAAAAAAAAAAAAACAACCACCAAACCACCAAACCAAAACGGACAACAAAAACCAGCAGCCAAAATAAACTGTTTGGGGATGTGTCTTTCTCCCTTTGTATACGCCCTTCAGGATGTGGTTTCTCCCTCTGTGTATCTTCTCAGAGCGAGTCCTGCTGCACCCAAGGATGAGCAAGGAAGAGGTAAAAATACCTCTCCTGACTTAGGAAGGCATTTGCACATCCCTTGCAAAGGACTTCTTGGTAACACTGCATCACTTCCCAGCTCTCCGCTGCAGACCCAAGAAGCAAACTCGGATCCAAAGTCATCACTTTGCATGCTCAGTCCTGGGACTCCATCCAGAGGGAAGAAAAAAGCCGCTCACTCTCCGTCTGCCAGCATTCCCAAGACATTCCACTATTGGGCTTAACTCTTTCAAACACTCCCGAAGAACATCTGAGAAGGCAGCTCTGCCACATGCAACATTTCAGCCTTTCGTTTTGTGTGTTAACTCACCCTTGCACAATTACACTCCACTCTTTTTCCCACCCAGCTGTCTTTTCTGGAGCCTTTTTATGTTTTGAACTCGTAAGGGAACTTAATCTTTACATGAGAATTATGCAACAGTCTGCAAAGCACCTTATTTACCCAAGGGGTGATATTTTTGAAAGTTGATGGCCTTTTAATATCAATCTGATTCAGCTAATGTGGAGTTATTTTTAACCCTTGGTGAGCTTGCATTCATAAGGGTGGGTCTCATCTGAACAAGCCCAGGAGGAAGGTCCAGAATAGTTGGATGCCAAAACCCCATTTTTGGTCTATGGATACAAAGATTCACTCTTGGCATCACTTCCTAAAATAAGTGCTGAGAAGAGATCAATTCCCTGCCTGTTTCCCCACAGAAGCAGCTTGTCTGGGTGGAGGCTTCAGTACTGTCAACATCTATGATGAGTTGAGCTGAGGGAAGTGGTCCAGTGAGGGCAAAAACACATTATCAAGATGAGGATTTTGCAGTTCAGTTAAATCACCACAAAATCATGGAGTTACGTTGAAAGACATTTTCCAACTAAATCCAATGAGTGCTTCTTCCTATTAAATCACCAGGTGGGGAAACTGAGGTTGGAAATATTTTTATCAAAGGCACAGTAAAAGCCAGCGCCCTTGGAGACAGCTGCCTGTCAGTGCTATTTTTCACTCATTTTACTCTCCCTTCAGAGGAATGTGTGCAAAAAGGCCACAGGATTTGGAGGGAGCAGACAGGAGTCAGCTGGAGAATGCCTACATGGAGGCACTTCCTAGGAGGCACTTTTTAGAGGGGTAGGTAGGACAGCTTGAGCTGAAATTATGAGGGACCTGCACGCACTGAACTCCTAAAACTGATGGTTTAGCAGAGGTGAGAAGGCATTATTTCCAAAAAGCCTCAGTGTCTTCCCTGATTCAACTCCCTGGATAGGCATGAAGCAGGAATATTAATATCTGCTTGATTTTCTGTAGGTCTGTCCCACTGTGACCCCATCAATAATTTGTTCCTTGAGGACTGAAGGACACGAAGCGAGCTGTGCGTCATGATAACGGCACAAGGACGCTCGTCGGCTCATTGACAGGGCAGGTGGAGGGCCAGGAAAATACAGCTGCAAAATTCATGTTCTCAGCCTAATTGCTTCTTCAGGACTTCGTTTTTAGAACAGCTTCATAAAATATGGTAATAAAATTGTAATAATGTTTCCTTTAAACTTGTTAGGAGCTATTCATTCTGCAAAGTGCAGTTTTCCTTCCTCCTCTCCCTGTCCCTGCCTGTTTTCTTGGTGTCCAGCTTTTGCTGTAATCTCCCTCTGCTCATCCTCTCTTGGTAATTTTCCTGCCTTTAAACTCAGTAACACACTCTTCTGTTAGCAGCAGTGTAGACAACGGACCAGGAATGTCTCTGTTATAAAGCCTCATTTGGAAGAAAGGAATTATATATATATATATAACTTGACTAGACAATATTTGCTTCAGGCTACAGCCTGATATACAAGATCTCTGCCTGGGAGCACGAGGGGAAAAGAAAGAAATGTATTTGATAAAGGAAAACAGAGGGGGGAAAAGAAACCATAGCAAGTGATTGCTCTGGGATGTGACCTAACCCCTTTGGTATTCTGGAAAGAGGAGAGGAGGGGAAATGGAGGATATACCGCAGTTTTAAAATTAGCTGCTCCATATGTGCATCAAGTCTTTCCTTATGGCTGAAAGGAGATTTTGAGCCCCTGTCCCAACTCGGTAATTACTCAACAGATGAGGGCAGCTCTGAAGGAGCCTTTTCACTTGGCTGATGACATAATCAGACTTTCTGAAAACAGTTCTCCTATGTATTTATTTAACTGATAGACTGGAGCAGTCTCCTTAGGAGTCACTTGAGTCTAGAGAAGGCCCAGTGAACATTTCAGTGGATAGATTTACCTTCATGATTAGAGCAGATTGTCTGATTTCCTGTGGAGGTTTTCCTGCTGACTCGAGACAGCATTTTTTGAGAGGGTAAAAGCTGTCTGAGTACAGATTGCTCAACCCACCTTGCAGGACACAAGGGAATTGCAACCATGGAGGTTTCTCAAGCAAAGATAGCCCATTCCCTCTTGAGTCAAGGGATACTCTACCAAAGGAGCTCTTTTCAAGCAAGACACCACAGAACGTGCTCTTTCTTATCCAAAATGGTCAGAAGAGGTTATTGCTACAGGGAATGGCAGAAGAGAGGAGAAAAAATTACTGAGAATTAGCAACTTGGCTCTTCCACTGGTACCCTTTGAGGAATTTCTGTAAAATCATCTTATAATTGTATAAAACATGCTCAGCTTCACCTTCACTAAGGTCAGTTAGGAAAAAAAAGAACCCCTTTGCGCTCTACATAGATCTATAGACATTTGCAGGTCTTTTCCTCTCTAATTATGTGCTGATTATTTCCTGCTGTTTCTGAGAAAATGTCAGCCAAAACATTTACTATGAAACCTCCCACGTTTTACTGACAGTCCAAAGGCTGTTACTAGGGTATAAAAATAGCTCCTTACTTCCCTTGAAAAAAAAGCAAAAAACCAACCCCCTGGAGCCTGTATGTCGTTTCATGGGACTGTCACTGGGGCTTCAGGGCTGGGGGTGGATTTCCCATCCCAAACCCTGCAGGCAGCTCCTCCTCTCTGCAGACCCCGCAAACCCCTGCCATGCACTGCTGTAGGTGGGTGCTGCCTGCACCAGGAGCTTGAGAGATGGGTCCATGTTCACCTTTGCATATTCTGGCCTTGGGAAGAGCAGTTCAGCATCTCTCTCCATCATGCTCTAGACTAAACCTCTACCCAGAGCCTTCCGATGGGTGTGGATGTGTTTGGGCGTGTTGAAAGAAGGATGTGCCGGGTGAGAGGCAGTTTCCTTTGAGCTCGCTGTAGACATACCAGAAACACCCTGTTTCTGCTCCCCACATGGCCCCATTGGTCCCTGTAGCTCCAGCCCAATGTGGTCTTTTAGGTTCTATTTCAAATTCACGGCCCTTTCTGATCTTTATTTCTCTATAATGTAAAGAGGATTAATGTTGTCAGATCTTTGTGCCCAGAGTCCCCTTTCATGTCGCAGCTTCATGCTTTCTTATGTTGAAGATGCTATTTTGAGATATTTAACTGGTTGCAATTTTTTCCTTGTGCCTTCGTGGCACATAATTTTTGTGTCTGATACGATGGGAGCAGTTAAGGGATGTCCCATTGCCAGGTTATCAAACACATGGATAAGGAGCCACCCTTCTCTCTGGCAGAGCCAGGGCACTCGATGGGGACTTACAGCAGTGACCTCCCTCCTGTAGCTGCACTGAACCACAGAGTCCCCCAAGATTTTCAAATGGTCATTGTGCACCAAATCCACTTGAGAACCTAAGCCTCTGAGTGCCCTGTTTCCACCCAAGTCAAGGTGCTGTCATCCCTCATGCTGACTCATCTGGGCTTCTCTGTCTTTCCCGACATGTGACCCTGCTGTCACCCAAGGAGGGATCGTGGAGCGTTTCTGCGTGTCCAGCTGGGAGCTTCCTGGATTGATTCAAATTAATAGTTTTATTTCTTGTTCTTTTGTACTTTGTATAAGGAAAGCTTTGAGAGAAGGGTTTTAAAAGGATCTGGGAATGGCATTTGATTTGAAGAAGCAAATCCTGAGACCTTGAGGGCTATTATACAGCATGTATGCTCTAGGCAGAAGAAACTCTCCCAAATTTAACAGGAGTGAAAATAAAGTGTAGATGTCCATACTGGGTCTGTTGAGAGCTTTGATCAGCTAAGAGTTGTCCCTGCATTAATTTTGGATTGCTAAAATATTGCGACCTCAGTCTGGCTGGGCCACAACATCTGGACAATGATTATACCTGAACCTTTTTCAGGCTTGTAGAGAAGGCACAAACACCTCTAGCTCACCTCTCTGGAACTGCTAGACAAGCAATTGTTCTTGGAAGTATTGGCCCAAAAATCAAATGCCCTATGCAATTATGATGCCTGTGCCTGCATTGCTTCAGTTACCTCCTCTCATCTTCCACATGCTTCCAAAACCACAGATATGAACAGCCTCTCCTGGCCCCCCTGGTCTGCCACTGCTGACAGCCCTAAAGCATTCCTGCAGAGAAAATTCAAGAAACTAAAGACTTCCCTGCTGGTTGCATTTTAGGACGAACATCATGAGTCAGAAATCCTGGCCAATTTCCTCAAGATGTTCTCACGAGTCCATATGGACTAAAATGTTCCATAATGAAATGAACTGCTGCTTCACAGTAATAACAGAATGAAAATTTACTATTCCAGTCATCCACCTTGATCGTAACGTTTCTAAAGCTCTTTGAAAATGTAAAGTGCTCTGGTAGTGCTAAGTATTATCGTCATGCCAACAGCAGCTCCATCTGCATAAGGCTGTTCTTGTCCTCACTCTAGAGAGATTTTTATTGACTGACAGAGGAGAGTATGTCATCTCCTCAAATCATACACATTTCATTTCCTAAAGTAAGTTGTGTTAGTGATTTAACAAGGTTTAAAAGTAGGTGAATCCTATGAAGCTGGGCTTGTACTTGTCCCTAATATTCCACCAGCTAAAGTGATTTTCACTTCTACTATGCAGAAATGTGAAAGAGATTGTGCAGAGATTTGCTATTCAATCCTCTTTCTCCATGGATGCTGTGGTGAATGAGTCTGCAGGAGGGGATGTAGGTCAGGGCAATGTATTAAGGAAATAGTGCAGAACAGCCGCAGAAAGTGAATGGTAAGATCTTAAATACGATTATTCACTTTGGAAACTCAAGCTTATGATTAACTCTGATCCCTCTGGGCACTGTAACGTCCTGTGACCGGGCTCTCCAGTCAAAGCAGCACGTGCTTGCACATGTCCATCACCACAAGGTTCATCTTCACCCTGCTCTCCGCTATCATGTGCAGAAATGCTCGGAAGAATTATATCTGGCCAGAAGAAAACAGAAAAAAATCACACCCTGCTTGTGAGGCGTGTATGAACAGGGAACAACCTAGAGCTCATCCAGCAGCTGAGCTGTTTTCCTCCCATGTTATTCACCCATGTCTAAAATAGCCTCTGACAAGATTCAGGGGTGAAACAATACAAACCTGAGACAAACCTGTGTCTGTGCCCCTCTGGTGGGCACTGAATCTCAGACTGAGGATGGAACATGCCCGACTGCCCACCGAAGAAGTCACGCACTTGTGCAGTCACACCTTTCTCGTTTCAAGCTTTTGCTTATTTCTTTGGTAGCTGGAGCAAGTGTTTGCCTTTGGGGGCTGGAATTAGATGATCACTAAGGCGCAAACCTTTCTATGGTTCTTTATGAGAGGTTCCTTTGTTATGTCTCTATTCACATAATTTTGAATTATATATTTATCTTGTGCTTCCCACCCTTTATCAGGTGATGATCAAGCTGTCCCAATGGCCTTGGCTAAGGGCTGTGGTTTGGAAGCCACACTTTTTCACAGTGTTGCAGGTGTCCCCTAACTAGTGTCATTTGCCTGCGAGAAAGGACAAATCTGGTGGCTCATTAACAGCCAGTCTGCAGTTCTGCCCTATGGCACGGGAGATAATTTAATGAAGGGCAGCCTTGCTGTCCATACAAAACAAGCCTACACACAGCACAAATGGCCCATTGCAGCAGAACATTTTCTTGCAACTTATCCTGCAGATATATTTAAGTATCTGCCTGAGTCAGACCCAGTGGTAACACTCACTGCTTTCAATGACTGATACAAAGTCCTTTCTGTTCACAGACAAGGGTGAGAAAGAAGGAGGGCAAAGGGAACATATTTTAGAAAATCAGTGGTCCAGATTTCTCATGTTTGATCTTGTCTATGGGCTGGAAAGCCAGTTCCTGCCTAAAATAAAGAAAATATATTTAATTTATTCCGAAGCTCCTTATAAAAAATCATTACTAGTAAATCCTGATATTGCTGGTTAGGGTGTAATTGTCACTGAACAGAGAGGAAGATAAGCAGGTCAAATATAACCTTCAGAGTGAAAATGAGGAGGAATCTGGTCCTATTCCAGAAAAGTCATCAGTTTCTTGAGCAACATTAGAAGAGTCACATAGCTTTATGGGTCTCCATTTCCTCAACAGATTAATTCACTGTCATTTGTCAGGTGATATGAAATCCCAGGGGAACTGTTTCACATTAAAAAGTAAATAAGTGTTCTAGAAAGCCAACTGGTCATGTTTCATGGGAGTTATGCAGCAAAAAACAGAAATACTTAAGATATCTTGGGTCGATAATATACCCTCTGTGTTGAAAGCTCTTACACCGATTATCAAAATGAGCATAACTGTGGGTAAATAAATGTTCCCTGAGGTGAAGACTGCTTATGTACGTGTGTGCTGCCTGTGGGAGTAGTGCTGTACACATCCAAGTGCTGCTAAGTGTGAGTAGGGAGGCTGCCATGGAGCAAGGAGATGTCCCAGACTGAGCCACACTGGGCTGCTAAAACCACAATGCCCTGGGTGTGCACACACTTGCACACTCACTCATGGAATCTGCACTGGGGCTGGATCACGGGGAGCTCTTTGGCTGTTTCTATTGCCACAGCACAATTAATCTGCAGATGGGAAATGCAGGAGTCAACAGAGGGGGATTTCTGTACTGGAGCAGATCTTCCTGCTGAGAACATCTCCCCAGCTGGGATCAGTTAGACCTTCTCAGTACAGCATAAGATTTGACCTCTACCCCGTTTGCTCTCGAAATGCAGACCCCTGTGGCTCCTGCTAATGGAAAATCTCCATTTGCTGTAGGACAGTGCTGGATCCATGCCATTGGCAGTGACAATGCATGCACAGCTGACAGAAGAGGATAACTTGCACTTCTGCTGCTGGTTGGTTTAAAACCCTGAGAGAACATCATCTTCTATTGCCTCATGATGCACTGGGAGATTTTTACTACTGAGCTGCTAACAGGGCTGTGATAAGCAGGGACAAGAGGGCTGAAGTGCCTGTGTGGGACAGCCAGTCTTAGAGGCTGGTAGTCCTGGCCTTCCTTTTCTCTGGTTGCTTTCTACAGCTACTACCACACCAGCATTTCCAGATGGGGTACTGAGCTTCAGGAGGTATAAATAGTATACACACTCCTGCAGAAGTGAAGTTAATCAAACTCTCCCATGCTCTGTCTTCCAACCTGATGGTTTGCCATGGGGCATCCTACCTCACTGTCTGGCTTGTTTGCTCATAGTTCCTGAAAAGAGGATAAAACAGATTGAACGCTGCTGGATCGAAGCAGCAAGGCAGTCACTTCATTGTCTCTATGGACAGAGCAGACTGAAGCTGTTCAGAACTTAAAACAAAGAGGATTTACGCTCTTGATTTAGAAATTTATGACTCATTCCCATTTTGGCTGTTAGAAGCGGCTGTCATTTCCCCTGCCCCCAAAACATCCATGCCATAAAAAATAAAACCCATAAGCTCTTTGCTGTTCTTATCTTGATGCACAAAGAATTCAAATGTTCACTGTTACTATCTGGAGCTTGACTTCCTGTTATTAAGAAGGACATCCTAGTATTTAACAACATAAGATTTTTATTTTTCCCCCTTCTTCAAGCCAGGCAGAAAGTCTAATGATTCTGGGGTTTGTTTCCTGCTTGTAATTAAGTAGGTCACAGCTGCAAAGCAAGAGAACAAGAAAATATTCAGATCACACAAAGCCAAGAGCTATTAAATCATTTGCAGCTGAAGGATATGGCAGATTTTCTTTTTAAAAAGAAGTCTCGAATCTAAGGAAAACAAATATAGGAACTTTTAGGAGAATGATGAACTTGGAAGTTCTGCCCAAGCACCACAGTAACTCAGAAAAAAAGGAGTGATCAAAACCCAGCTAATTTTGTTCACAAGTTGAATAGCTCTGTGTGGTTGAAATAAATTCACTACTCCATTGCTTAGAGCCATATATTCTATCCATGCAATCCACTCTGAACCACATGCAAAACTGCCCTCATTTCTTCTGGGCAGTTTCCACCAGGCCCTCTGTGTCAGCCTGGAATGCCACACCACGTCCTCTCCTGTAGGTCCCACACACCCTCCCCAACTCCAGATGCAGCTCAGACACAGCAGGATTTCTACCCAGACATGAAGCTCCCATGGCACTGAAGGTCTTTTGATCTGCACTCATGATTTGTGTTGTTGTGTTGCCCCTGATTTGGCTCCCACTCCACCTCTGTCTAGGACAGCAAGCTGCCCTTGGTCCCTGCACCACTGCCTTCACCCACAGACAGTACCAGCAGTGCATGGTCCACTGCCCTTGATAAGCCACACACATGTGGGTTGGGGAACAACCTCTGAAGGGCTCTGACAGCCATGGCTCAGCCTGATCATGGACAGGAATCAACTGCAAAAACCATGCCACAACCTTGCAAAGCCAGGGAAAACTTCCTTCATAGGCCAAGGTATTGGTCTGTGAGTACCAGGCACTTAAAGTTGGTCCTGATTCGCTTCATTTGGTTTATTTCAGGATTCAGGAGAAGCATAAATGCCTGCACATTTCTGTGCAGTTGTGGTGCTTTTCCCTAGACCTCAGTATAAACACTCCTCCAAGCTGTTGCTCCACTGAAATGAGGGGACAGAGAGCAACAACCTTCCTCAGGTACAGTACCTGGGAGTTTTCATGAAAAGGAGATGAAAAAAGGGTACTCAGCTGTGAGAACTGCCCCATTAAGTGTCTGCCTTGGTCTAAACAGCAATGGAGATGTGTCCCAAATGCATCATTGCTGTAACAATGGGGCTCTTATTCTGTGCACTAAGAAAAACGGTCTTTGGGAAGATTTATGTCTGAAGCCCACCAAAATCAACACTGAACACGGCAGTGGTCCAGTCAGACAAGAATCACTGCCTGGGCAGGGAACACCCGCTGTGAATCTGTTTGATTTCAAAGTAGTGTGTTTGGTTTTGTCAGAGGGTGATTAAGATACGGGTAGAATAGCAAGAACGAAAGCTTATTTCTGCTTCTATGAAAATGAGATCAAGAGAGACATAAATTTCTGCCATTATAAATTGGTGATGACCTAATGTTTATTCAAGCTCTGATTGGGAAAATTGTCATGGGAAAGAAAAGCCCACGTAGATGGTATTCTGGGCTCTGTCCCTGTGTGACCAGACGTGGTCAGTTCATTCCAGGATAAGAGAATGTGGACCTTTTCATGTTGGTATTTCTTGGCTTTGCAAGCTAGGAACCGGGAGGGAGAGTTGGTCATTGCCTCCCCAGTGGGCAATCGTTATGAAACAGAAACAACAGAAGGTTTCTCAGAGGCTGGAGCCCGGGGAATTTGAGGTCAGGCCTGCAGTCTCTCCTTGCAAAGCCCTGACCTCATGGGAGAGGGGCTGAGTGCAAGACTGAGGTTGTAGATACCCTGGGCTGCACAAGATGCCTGATTCATCTTCACATGATTCAGGGTGTCTGGATTTGTGGGTTTCCATCTGCAATTTATCTAAAAGGCAGTGATTTCAGAAATGTGTTGCTCCCTTCCCTCTAATATAGGGTTCTTTCACCCTGAACTCCTAACACAGAGGACTCTTGGGGAAAAAGGTGCTGATTTTGGAGAAAACACTAGTGCTGAGTGCTATAAGGGATGTTAAGAGATCGCATGGTATCTCTTGGCCTTTGCAGGAAAGCATTTATGCTGCCTACACCTTGGATCTGCTCTGGATCTTTCAGCAATTTCCCTTCCAGTCTAGGGTGGATAACAGCGTCCAAGGATTCGTATGAAACAAAGTTCAAGAATGAAAAGTTTTCAAAATACTTCTGTGACCCAGAGCCTGGCCAGCACCACAAAGTCTGCTGTGACTGATTGTTAGGAAAAGGGGCTAGGTCATCCACTGGCATCAGCCTGATTATCTTCCCCCTGACACCATTCTCCAGAAGCCAGAGGTTGGCCCTAAGGACACTTTAACCGCTCTCCGGTGACTGATTGCATACACTGGAATGCACTAACATAACTGTGCTTTTAAAAATCAACGTCCTCTGCTTTTATGACTCTTCTTGGCTAGGTTCCCACTTGCTTTAACTGAAGCAAACCCTTTTTCTCCTGCAGGAAACTGCCACTATTGGTGCATTTGAAAGTTTATGGGACGATACACAATGCCTACATTACAACAGAGTCCAGAATGGAAAAAGGAAGCCTTCTAACATTTCAGAGTGGAAATTATGAAAATTAGAAAGCCTCCTCCCAGTCTCTAGTGTGGTTTGCAGGCATGAGTTGGGTGGAGAGATGCTGGAGAGGGAGGAAGGGGATGTGGATCTGCACTTCGAGCTAATGGGAGCCCGGAGGTTTGATCCTGCATCAAACACTCCCAGATTTGCAGGGTGTTGGCAGTTGACCTTGGCTTTTACCCTAAAAGCATCTTGGCTGCCAAGTGGGAGCAACAGCACTGGCTGGGTCTTGCAGAGGTCTGCAGAGGATCAATGTCTGTGGAGCCTTGTAATATGTAAAGTCCAATGTATTATAAGGAATAATTTTAAGTTGTGGTGTAGGATTGCCAAACTCCCCTCCTGCAATAGCCTGTTTATCATATTGGCCTTGACAGATTTTCTTGGATGGTGTTTTCAAATATTGGGAACTCCAGGCTCTGCCCTCAGGCAACGGTAACAGCTTTGAAGTCAGCTCTGAGGAGTGGAGAGCTTGTGAAATATTGGCAATTCACTTTTCTTGGTTTTTGTGAAAATCTGGACCTTTAATGAGGGTAAACTACCTGTAGGGTTTTAACCTTGATCATCTTCCTCCCCCCATCAGCAGGTGCATTAAGAGAAGACTGAAAGACAGAAAGTTACTTGATGCCAACCCCATTCAGATTCCTAAGATGCTCCAAAGCATCATGGATAATATTACAACCCATGCAGGACAAGCCTTGTAGTAAGAGGTGTACTGTGCCTGTGGAATCTATAGCAAATGGGTTAATAAAAGCAAGATGTTGGAGAGCTTTTTTGGGTTATTGTGGAGGACAAAAAGGACATTGACATCCTCCCCTCCGAACAGCAGCCATTTCTCATGGATTCCATTGATCAGGGGAGCTCACTGATCTGTGCTCTTCCACTGAGCATCCCCAGTGCTTTTACCCAGGCAAACCTCAGCACCTTTTTCAGATACATTAAATACAGGCATTTACGCACAGAAACTGACATGAGACACATATCTCTTGGAATACCAGATTAAATCTATCCTGCAAAGAAGGAAGGGCATTTGGTGAGGGTGCAAGTATAGGATACAGTTCATTTCATACCTCCCCAGCTGCCCTGTTCTCAGGTGAGGTATCTGGCCCTTTATCAAGCCTCTGGTGCAATCTCTGTGATCTACTTCTGGTGCCCACAGCCTGAAAACACGTAAATATCAGACATTATTCCAGAATATGGTCATGGATCTGTTCTTCAGAGCAGGTTCAGACATTCCCTCAGGGTCTCTGAAGACAGACATCTCCGAAAGAAACAGTGAGCACCATGAGGCCCCCCTCCCCCCCAAAAGACTCAAACAGAATCTCCTAAAATTGTACAACTGTTTCTGTAGACACAGCTTCAAGGACTCAGAGAGCTGTCTCTCTGCATCTGCTTCTGCTGGAGTCATGCAAGTAGAGTCACAGAATCATTAAGACTGGAAAAGACCTCTAAGATCATCAAGCATAACTGCTAGCCCAGACCCACCATGTTCGCCATGAAACCATGTCCCCAAGTGCCACATCCACAAGTATTTTGAAACTTCCAGGCATTGCGATCCTACCATTTCCCTGAGCAGCCTGTTCCGATGTCTGACCAACCTTTCAGTGAAGAAATTTCCCCTAGTATCCAGTCTAAATCTACCCTGGTTCAACTTGGTGGACAATGTTGTTGACAAGAGCATGTATTGCTGCTCTTATGACACAAATTTTAGCCTTGCTGGGACTCAGGTGATCTTCTAGTGATCCACAGCAATAATGAAGCAGAACCATGTAACATAGATTCGTATTTTCTCTAGAGTGGGGCATAACCCATATGTTTTGCAGTGCACATGCCCCCTAGAATTCTCCTCCAAGGACAAGCAAGACTCCCACAGCTATGGCAGCACAGGGTTTCCCAGGCCAAACCCTGGGCTGATAACTGAAGATTCACAGGGCCACCTGTGCTGGGCTAGTCTGGTGCCTCATCAGGAACTGGTCCCCAGGAGTAAACACAGAGAGCAGATACTGTGTTTATGTCCTCTAACTGGAAAGGTCAACTCATCCCATGCAAAATTGTCTCTGAAGATATTGGGATGAGTTGTCACCAGAAGACACACATTACTCTCTTTTCTTTGACTACTGAAAAGTCATAAAACTAATAAAAATTACTACAGTTTCATGATGAACTTGTAAATACCCCTAAATGAAGGTACAGTTGGAAGGAAGCTGACATGAGGAACACACATTAGTAAAAACACCAATCCCTACGTTTAATCTCTCTTAGTTGAGTTTCTCCAAAACTCATCTCATCCTTCCAACTCATCTGTTGGGAGCTGTCAGGGTGGAAACTCCCTGTGGCAGGAACTTCTGAGTTAATGCTTGATCAAGTTGATTTGATTTGCACTTGCAGGGATTTCTATTCTGAACTAAAATGGTAAAACTGTAAAATGGTACTTGTTCCGCACATAGATCTCCAATGCTTAATGCACCAACATTAATTGCAGGTTATCAGTCCTTAGCTATTCCACACAGACTTAACCTAATCTGTGTTGATGCAAAACTTGGAGAGAAAATAGATATCCATGGTCCCACCCCATCAAGATTGGTGGCTTTTATAGAGGGAGTACGGGAAACAAAAATGATTTTCAACCTCAGTAAAGAAACTTGCTCACTTATTTCAAAGCATGCACAACCTTAATTGCACCTTGCAAATATATTCCAGAAATACAGCTGGATTGTAAAGTGTGTGCGGGTGACTAAATGGTGTCATTTGCAGTCCATTATCTTTCCAAAAGCTTTTCATCTGGTATCTTTGGGAAGTGGAGACAAATTGCACTCCATGCCTATGAAATTTGGAGTGTGGGAAACTTTGTTCCTTAAAAAAAAAAAAAAAGAAAAAGAAAAAAAAAGGGAAAAAAAAAAGGTGTAACAATCACTCATGCCCATTTTCTTGTGGAATGAAAAATCACAATTTCTTTGAAGCCATTAGAAATTATTGAGTCAATGAGGATAATATATACTTCACCAGGAAATAAGTTAAGCTCAGACAGAAAGTTTGTCCATGAGTTTGGAAACATGTTTGAAATCTCAATCCAGCTTTCTGAACTTGAGTCAGCAAAATAGGATCTGTGTGACTTCCTACACAACACATTCCCTCTTGGTCAGAACAGCCTTTTCCATGATTTCCATCAGGCTAGCTGGGAGGGCCCTGGTGCTTGTGAGATTCACTGAAGTCACTGCTGGTGTTTAAGAGCTTGTGTTGGTGTCTGGTCTACACCAAAGAAGTCTGTAGAGTGAAAATAGAAAAGATCTATGGAGAGTGACTGTGCTGCTCATCCACTGTTTTGTTTAGATTTTTTTTCCAAACACTGTATATTATCCTGACTTAAATGAATGAAAAGACTGAAGAAGTTAAGAACTGGAAAAAGGCATGTGTTTTACTTCCTGCTTGATGCCTGAAAATGCTATTAGTTCCAGAAATTGTTGGAGCAACATTCAAACAATCCTTTGTACAGATCAGGAATTGATAAAGTCTGAAGGCTTTCTATGTCTGGACTTTAAAATCCAGCTGAAGGCATGTCTAAGCCCTTCCAGGGATAAGTCCTGGCTAGAAGATGAGTTAGGACTAGGACTTTAGGTTGTGGCAGGTTGGAAGATATTTCAAACACCCAAACTGCCACTTTGAATTATCTACTGCTGGCTGACTTTGCAAGAAACACAATCTCCGAACTGCAAAGCCCTTCCAGGAACCTTCAATTTAGGGTGGCAAGTTCTTGCCTTCTGGGCTGCAGATCACCACCTCGAGAGAAACTAAAAACTAAACCTGGTACTAAACCTTCACAAGTTCTTTGTGTGAACTTGAGGCTGCTGCTGGGAGTGTGATCATGGTATCAGCTACCTGAAAAAGCCCTTTGAACAGGTTTATTAGCCAAAAGGATCCATGAACCAGAGGAGCCTTTTCACCCCCTCTAAAATTTTATAACTGGATTCACGATTCCCCCTTTCCCTTTGTCTGAATCCAAAACATTTGGTTCATTTCTGGCTCCCAACCTCTATCCCCGGGCTTGCCCTTGCTCTGTCCCCTGGCCTTTCTGTCCCAGTGTTTGGCCAATGTGAAAGCAACAAATGCCAATTTGTAATGAAAAAGCTTTTCATTTTCTCATCAAAATAAGAATCTGAAGTGCTGAAAATTTCAAAGCAGAACCTCTGCTCATGAGGTCTCCAGGCCTTGAGAGTGTTCGATAATTCAATTAAGCTCCAACAAATTGAAAGCCAATTTGAGCAGTATCCCGGTTCCGAATTCTTCAGAGTTCACCAGTCACTATCCATTAGCCTCTGCCATGCTCTTACCTCTTGCACTGTTAACCTGCATGCATTTTGGGGGGATGAAGCCTGGCACAGCTCCTGATCCGTTTCACGGAGAAGTCTGTTTTGATTTGTTACACCTTTTAGAAGTGTCACAAAATATTATAACTTCTAGACACCTGAGAGGTGCACTAAGCATTTATCTGTCTAGGTAGAGTTCAAATTAAACCAATTCCTCCAAAATACTTGTGAACAGGTCAGAAGAGATAAAGCTCAGATGAAGCAAATAAAATTGATGTTTTGGCAGTCACAAGTGATTATGTCAGAGCATTACATAGGTGACTGTTTTACTACTTAAGATTAGCTTTTTATTCTTTTTATATATTTGGATACAATGTCTGTAGGGACAGCGAATAATTTTTCATCACCTTGAGACTTGAGTAACTTCCAGAAAACAGCTAAGACAAGAGGAGTTCCTTGCTTCAAGGTCTTTCTTCTGTCTTAGGCAACTTTTGCACTCAAATATCTACTGTTGTTATCTGTGATATCTGAGTAACTCTGCTGTCACCTCGGCAGTCCATCAGAGCAGTAGTGATGCTGTCAAGATAAGATACCTGCCCAAAAAATGTCAGCGAAGGTGCTAAGCAAAGGTCTGCAGGACCTGCACGCCAGTGTAAGAGGTTTCAAGTAAATAGCGCGAACTGGAAAGATCAACTTCCCTCGGAGCCCTCGCTCAGTCGTGGTGTCAGAGCTGGTGCTCACAGCATCACTCACAGAGCTTGCACGAAGGGTTCCACGGGCCAGGATCACTCCCCCGTGAATGCTGCAAGGTCTGTCTGTTCCACCCCGTTGGACCCTGTGCTCCAGCCCTCGCTGTGAGAGCTTCCTCACCGCTCTGCTCTTCAATCCATGCTGGAAAAATGGTTAGTAGCAAGCTGAATGCTGAATTATGCTTTGTCTGCTAGAAAAAGAAAATCAGTAGCTCAGAATAATAAAAGTGCTGGTAGGTTTGTACAGCAGCAAAACATATTGGAACTCTTTTGCTGGGTTTGCTTGGAGGCAATCTCCTCTCTTGCCAAAAGCAAAGGTCGCCATAAGCTGCAGAGTAGCGTGGGAAAACCTGCCTCAGAGTTGGCCTGCAGAGCAGAAAGACTGACTTTTTTTTCAGCCCTGGGTTCTCTCTTCTCAAGAGAAATTTATTTATAGGAGGAATGACGTTTCCTGCTGCATTCTTAAAGTGCTTGCAGCTTGGGATAAGAACATGGGAGCTTTGTCTTCTGCCATCTGTTTTCTATGGCAATAAATATCCATTTACGGATTTATCTCTGCCTGGTGTGTTTTAAAGTCATGATGCGAGTGAGTGTTCATGGATATCCATTCAGAGGGGAAGTGTCATAGGTAAATAGCAGTCCCAGCTCTGTTCTGGTATTGATTTACATTTGTTTAATGGACAGTGGAGCTGTGGCTTGGAGCTTTAGCCACATTTTTAATCTTAACTTATCTTCTTTGGAAGCACAAGAAATAAAAAAGCAATCTGGACTAAATTCCTGCTGAGCTGTGAGCATCCACTGACACAACTGGGCACGAGGCCTTTAATTTACCACAGCTGAGAAATGGGACCTAAAGCTGGGGCACAAACTGCAAAACCCAATTTAAAGTGGCTTTTCCAGCCAGACCTCTCCCAGTTTGATTAGTTTCTTACAGTACTTCATTTCGCTTGGAGATGGCCTTCCTTTTTACACAGCCTCTGTAGTGCCAGGCTTTGAGCCTCAAAGGCAGAAGAGAAGGCATCCTTGTTCTGTTTTAATACAGGAAAGCTGCATGTTTTCTCTGGGCTTTCTAACTCAAAAAAACAATGCCTTGTGCTTGTGGTGAGAAACATTCCTGTGGCTGGAAAATAGCCAGTGATGTCTTGCGAGGAGTAAATTGTGCTCTTCCTTACCAGGGCATTGAAGCAGCGGAAAGAGGTCTCTGGATGGTGCTAGGCATTTGTTAGACATTAGCAGGACCCCATCCATCCTCTCGCACACATCCGCAGCACATGGATATAATAAACATAGCTGGGAGGCATAAACCCTCTCACATCAATAATGCATAGGGAGAGGGGACTGCATATTTAACATGATGGGGGAAGAAGACGGGGAGAAGGAAGATGTGGTGGTGGGGGGCTCTGAGTTGGGAAATGCTGTGTTAGGGATGGGATTCACGTTTCCTGGGTTTTTTTTGCAAGGCGGGGGGGGGTGGGTCCTCTTCTAACCAAGGTGAATGTGCTGGTTAAAGCAGAGCTGGCTGCAGTTTAAGGAGTTATTAAATCAGTCAAATATGTGTTCAGGGGACCTCCTTTGCACACCCCCCACCCTCCCCCCCAAGAGTATTTTGACTGACTTTGCAGTGATCCCAAAGGAAATCTCAAGTGCTGGTCAGGATGAAAACATCTCATAGCCATCAGCATTGAATTAGATGAACCCAACTCATACCTCAGTCCTGACACCAGCTGCTGGTGTGCCCTGTGGCACAAAGCACAAAGCTTAGTTCTGCCTCAGCTGACATGTCTGGTGGTCTCTGTGTCATACCTACCAATATTTAGCTATGCCCTTTTTCACTTGGCCTTGTAAAAGCCTTTATAAAGCCCTGTCTTCTGGTGGTTGTGCAGCATGCATTGCACAGATCTCTCACATCTCAGGCCTTGCATGTGAAACCTGCTCACTCAGGACTGTATTTTGGGCTCTTTCACTGATGCAGTGGGATTTTATGGACTCTGAGCTTAGAAACAGATTTTGCGTGGCTTCAAGACCCCAAGTGCAGAGAATCTGCCCTGCCAGCTCTAGCTGGTGGGGGGCTCCAAGGAGAGAGAACACGATGCATCCTTCAGCCAGGCTGACCACAACCTCATGGGCCAGGTGCCTGATGAGGCAGTTCTGTGACGAGGCAGAGAACAGCAGCAAGGACAGAGGTTCAGGACAAAAAAGAAGTGATTACAAAAATCACCCCATCAAATTCTCTGGCAACCCTTAAAGCAAGGCTCCAGCATTTGCCTGAGAAGTCTAAACCACCCCAACCTTAGGTCAAGAAGTGGGAAGGAGAGAAATAAACTGTGGATGTGAGTGAAAATAAAACAACACAACCCCCCTGACAGTGTCACTTGGGCTGTGTGTGGAACTGTTAAGTCTGTACACACTGTTAAGTCCCCTGCAGTGCTGGTCATCCTTATGCAGCTCTTCTTGCCTCCTACATAAACACTAACATTCTCCAACACCTTCTGAAGGTATTTCCATGCTCTGCCTTGCTCCCTGCCAAGGGGTTATATCCTGGAAACACCCTGTGAGAGTGCTGCTGGTTTTTACAGCTCTCCATCACATGGACTAATGCACAGAGCAAAGCAAAGGCTCTGGCAGCTGTTGTCAGGCAGGTCAGTATGGGTAAGATGTTTCCAAAGGGGATATGTGCGTGCATGGAGGAGAGCAGTCTCACATTTTCTGCACTGTTATATGTCCCTCAAATAGTGACAGAAAAAGGGGGAATGGTTTCAAATTAAAAGAGAAGAGATTCAAATTAGATGTTAGGAAAAAATTCTTTACTGTGAGGGTGGTGAGGCACTGCCACAGGTTGCCCAGAGAAGTCGTGGATGCCCCATTCCTGGAAATGTTCAGGGCCAGGTTGCACAGAGTCCTGAGAAACCTGAAGTAGTGTGTGGCATCCTGCCCCTAGTGGGAGGGTGAGAACACGATGATCTTTAAGGTCCCTTCCAACCCAAACATTCCATCATTTTTTGATTTGTCTCTAGACTACTCAGCCTCAAGCACAGTCTGCATAAAATCATGAGCCACTCCAGACAGGGAGGGACACCCTGTGGCCATCAGCAGCAGAGGACGGCGGCCCTGCAGCAGCTGAGAGCTCACTCTGGATGAAAAATCATCTGCCACCTTGAGGGAAGCCACCTTGGAAGGGGACGCCACCCTCTGCCTCCCCACACTCGCAAGAGCAGCTGCAAACCACCAGATGCCAGCCCGGGTCCGGCGGCAGCAGCGCCAGGCAGGGAACAGGAACAAAAAACCTGACCCAAGGCAGGTTTAGGCATCAGGGCTGTCTGCCCTGGGCCCCCCTCAGAACCAGCATCCTGCACCACAAAGCCCAAATTTACCGGGAGGGACATTTCTGAATGCTGTCCAAAGCAACAACCCACAATCAAACAATAGCAGACCAAAGCTGTGTGAATAATTGATTATCTTTGGTTTGCTTGACGGACTGGAAAGGCAAAGGAAATATTTTTCAGGTTGACACAAAGTTATTCTGCTTTCTCTTCTGCCAAATGGAGGGGAAAGAAAAACAAACAACAAAAAGGTTTTGTGTTTAACCAAAACATTTTTTGAACAGCTTTTAATTTTTGAGATTTTTCTCATATTCCTTAAAAAAGGAAAAGGAATTTGTCTAAGTGAAATTACACTCTTTTTGAAAGAAAAATGCAGAAAAAACTTGGTTTGAAATGTACAAAAGGAGATTTTTTTTTTTTTTTTTTGAGTGCAACAGACTTGAAGTAAACTCACAGGTGTCTGCAGCTGCAGCCAGACTGCTTTTCAGCCAAACAGATGCCTCATGCAAAGGCTTTCCTCTGTCCTGGGTGAAAGGACCATCTCTGAGCCACTCTGGGCTCGTAGACCTCCTACACTTGCCACCAGTGAGTGTAGCACCCCTTGCCCACCCGTGGGGCACTGAACCCACAACCTGTGGGCAGGAATGAGCAGAGGGTGCCTGTTGCCTTGAGCTGACCACTGTTTCAGGGGATATCAGTAGCGACAAGCTGGGCTGTGAGAGTGTGTGCAAGGTGTCCCTGTCCCCTGGGGGGCTGTGCTGCCCCTGCCAGCTTTGTCAGAGGCAGCACACCAGGCAAAGGCAGCCTGAAAGCACCTGGTGTGTGCCAGATGTGCGCTCAGTGTGTGCTCTGTGGGTGTCCAGCACACTCTGAGCCGAGCCCCCTGTCCCAGCCACTCCTTCTTTGCCAGCCTATCAATCTTCAGAGTGCCAGGACCCCCCGGTTCCCTGGGCACTGCTGCCAGGTGATGTGCTTCCAAGTAATTAATGACACTATAGCAGTATACCCAGGACCCCTCGCTATTCCTGCTGCAGCATGAAAGCAGCAGCATTGCCTTGGCTACCCAGGGACAGCCCTGGGGTGTCACTTCAGCTGGCACCGATTAGAGAGACTCTGCACACTGCAAAGCCCTCATTGCCACCAGTGCTTGCTGAACATCTCAGCCGGGACAGACACTGGTGGGCATCTGCATCTCTGCTCACTAACACAGAGCCCTTCCACACCACCCTGAATTTTTCTCTGGTGTTATTTGACATTTATTATTACTATTGCTATTGCTATTGCTATTATTACTTACTCCCTACTGCTACAGGTGGGTGCTGCCATGTGCTATCATGCTCTCTCAGTGAGCACTGAATATTTGAAACTTTTTTTTTCCAGAAATTATTACCCCCAACTATTGCCACAGAGTCTTTAACTAGTTACATTTGTTGTATGTGATCTTACAGTCCCTTCTGGCACCAATTTCCACCCTAAGTTACCACAGAGCCTCTGACAAGTATTAATTCCCATTCATCAGCACACAGGTCCCACCAACAGTAATTCCTGCCATAGCACACGCCAGTAGTAATTTCTTCACACCATGACATAATCCCTATTAGTTCTGACTACTAACAGGGCAGACAACTGCTATCAAATGGTAACCTCCTCATTCTCTGGGCATGCATTCAGGACAAAGAAATCATGGCTTACCCTTTCCACACTGCGTCTCCTCAGTGATCCATACGGTATTTTGAATAAAAGTCTTCGGGTCCTACCCGGAGTCACAGCTGTCTGTACTACCATAGTGCAGAGCTAACTCGTGTGTGTGTGTGTGTGTGTGTGAGAGAGAGAGAGAGAGAAAGAGAGTTCAAGGCACACACAGGCTTCCCTTGAAATAACTTACAGTCTCATCTAGATTTCCCAACTATCAAATAGCTGAGTGGGTTTTCACATCAGACCATATGAGTCAAGATGTGGCTTGTTTGAAAGAAGGAGGGGGGAAATGGGAAAAAAAAAATTAAGAGAAGGAAACCCCAAGCCTTGTAACCTTAACAACGTGCTTCAAGCAGCGTATCTTTAGCTTCCTTCTGTTTCTCAGTGTAGTTTGCTCAGTAGGATTGCTGTGCCATGGAGGTGGAAGAATTAAGCTTCTGGGGAGAATGATCCAAAAACGTCAAGCCCGCTTCTTGTTGCTACAGATGGTAACCAGGTCAGTTGTCTAATCAAAGCTCTAAGTTATTATACATTTTGCCATGTGACTGCAGACCCCTCTGGTTTGCTGTACAGTAGATCACATGTTCACCTTAAAAAGAATATCTGGTGTATCACCATCTGGTGCAGAGATTAATGTTAATTCCTGGGTTCAGATATTCCTCTCCCCTAGATGTTGGAAAGCACAGAGCCAGAGCAGAGGGCTCGGGCAGCTCCTCTGGGCTGCTCAGCTGAACTGAGCGCTCACAGATGCAGGGTCTGTGTGGCACAGAGCAGCACATGCATGGGGACAGAGAGCAGGCAGCACCGTTCACACTCACGTCCATACACATCCACGTCACTGAAAGCCTCTTGGGTGATGCCTGCAGCTTCTATGTTTACTTACTCACTTACAAAAACGACTATGTTACAGTCTGTGATTGTGAAGTGTTACTTCACAAACTCACTCTCAATGTCTACTTCTTTGTTTTTCTCTTATAAAACCACTTTAGAGTGTAGAAAAGTTTGAAACTTTATTTACACTCCAAATTGTACACATATGCTTTGGAAAGGGGAAAAATACTTCCCCTTCACACAGCCTTTCTGTAAGACCAGGAGCTGCCCTAAAGCATCCAGGTATAATCTTATGCTTTTACAGGAAAGCGTTTTGGATGTTGTGTTCATTTCCATACTCTGTTAGAGGTATTGGTCCACATGCAGTTTAGAGTTAATGTGTGCAAAGCGGGAGCTTCTCAACCCAGCAATTCCTTAGTGGTATTCTGAATTTGCCCAGTAAAATGGAAAAGATGTTGGCCCATGTCCTTTTCCTTGAAGCAGTCTAGCTGGGAGAGCAAACATCTGCTGAGTTGGAGAGCCAATCCCTTCCTCCATGTATTGTTCTCATTTTAATGCAAAACTAAAAATACTTTGTTTTGATCCAAGTCCAAAAGCTGGGATGAAGGTGTTAGGGACATGACATTAAAGCAACCATTTCAAATAAAAAAAGAGAAACTCTATCTGCTCAGCATATGCACATATACATTAAAACCAGTCAAAGAAAAAAACCTGCAGCTTGATGTGGGAAACTCTAAATATTAAAACAATTGGCCTTTGTTCTTAATGAGTTCCATATGTCTTGCCAAGGAGAGTGAAAGAGACAGGAAAAGATGGAAATATCTTAAGCATGACTGACTTATATAGGTTATTTACGTGGAATAGGTGTACAGTTAGGGTCTTTGCTTCTCGCAGGGTTATTTTTATGATTGCTAGTTCCCCCCCCGCTATTTCACAGCCTGCCCACCTCTGTCTGTCAAGCACGAAGAGGTTGTCATTTCCCACGGGGAACCTTTGCCTGCACCAGCAGAGCCCCTGGGGACCGACTGCTGGAGAAAGAGGGCAAAGGTGGTAGCAATTAGCCTTGCTGGGAGCTTTTCCTGAATAAAAGCTAAGTCATGCCTGAGTCAGGACCTCGGGGGTGAATGTTTCATACAAGAGCAGAGTAGCAAAAGTGTCCCTGTTAACCCAATCCGAAGCCCTGGGTGGGGCTCCTGCCCACACCAGCCCCCTTCCCCAGGAGCTCTCATATTCCTGCAATCATGTTCTCCTTCCTGCAGGTCCAGCTCATGTTAGAAAGAGTTCTGTAGATAGAAATTTATCCACTAGAGGGACAAAGAGCCACAACGCACGTGGAGACATGTCTGTAAGCCATCAGGTTCCGGGAGCAGACACAGACAGTCCAGTGGTACCAGCATGAAACACCACACGCTGATATTCTCCACAGGGAAAAGGGGAGCATTCATTCAGTCATTTCCACAAACCTCAAGTGTTTTTGCCTAGATTTTTAGGTCTTGTCAATGAAATGCAAATCTGTGTATTGCTCAAGGCAGCTGAATTATAATAAAATATTCTTCTTTACAGGAAACATCTTGCACATGTGGAAGGCAGAAGAAATCTATCCATTTTCATGTTACTGGAACCAATTCCAGTAAGATCCTCATATATCCCACTGAGCCTGACTCCTTGCTCCCTCACTGTGCTGCACCCCAGGCACAACCCTAAGGGTACCTTCCATGTAAAACTGGAGACCTGGACCCACTATGACGCTTTCTTCTGCTTCATTCCTCACTTCCCAGGTGGTATGAACCTGGCGACAGGAAGCCAAACCTTAATCATCAGGACTATGGAAACCATCCAGGAGGATGAGATGTTTGCTTTATATTTTTTGTTCAAAGCATATCGGTAGGAAACTGTACAGGGCAGTCTACTAAAATTCATTTTATAGGTTGCCTAAAGGTAGTAATGTAGAACATGCTCCCATAAGGGTCTTTCTAGTTATTCCCAGAGGGTGAGTTTGGGTGTTTGTGGCAGGCATAAGTACATCCAAGGGTACTTCAGCCCATCAAATTCTGAATTTGCCTCTGGAGATCCCCCTTTCTCATTTAGGTGGCTGCAGATGCAGATTGAGATGACCAGGCTCATCACTGAGTCCTCATTTAACTGCATTGTCTTCAGAGACAATCTCCAGTTGAACAGCACAGTAGGAAATAAACCTCCAAATATTCTAAGGGAACATCCTGGCCTTGCCCCCACAGACCCTCAGAAGGGACACACTGTATTTACTAACTGCTGAAAGACAAAGCTCTTTTTTCTTTTTTTCTGATGCTTTTCAGTACTAATTGCAGGCTGCCAGGAGCAGTGGTTTGTGGTAACAATGCATCAGAGGAAAGTATATCCAATGAATTGCTATTTGGACTAGATTTCTTTTTTGGTCTTTAATGAAAAGGAGAGGGGAACCATTTACTGCTGCAAAGCGTGTCTTATATTTGCAACACAGGAGTTAAGTTTCAAGTCAGGGTGCTCCCAGCAGAGATCAGTGAATGGAAACCAGTGACAGCAGTAGCACAGACTGAAATGCAGCGAATGGCACCCATCAGATCTATCAATAAGACATTGTATTGTAAAATTGAAAAGTTGCTCAGTACAGAAAAACCCACTTAAGTTCGGTATTCCATGAAGACACAAGTATGGCAACAGATTGAGGGGAAAATAAGGATAATTTGCAGCTCCTGGCAGTATTTTCCACCCTGGATGATATCTATGGTTTGTCAGGAGCAAAGCCAAATTCTTCCCTGGAGTCCTGATAGGGAAACCACTTCTATTTGAACTCTTTAGCAGCTCCTATTAATCTTTGTGGGATTTCTTACTTCCCACTGTAAGCAATCCTCCCTAGCTATTCTGTTGGAAAGATGAGGAGAACAGAGCTTCCCCAGAGCTTTGGGGCTGCAAACCCTACAGTGACTTAGCTTTCATTTTATTGCACACAGAATCAGACTGCAAAGGAAATTACCTTGTTTGGAGTGAAAGATGTGCAGAGGTTGACATTGCAAATCCAGCTTGCCTTTGATTTAAAAAAAGCTAAACAATTTTCCAGTCTTACATGGTGTTTTACAGAGAAATGTTATGATCACTAGCCTGGGGAGGGATGTGGGAAAACATACCGAGTGCAGCTCCATTCCCATGTGAGTCCTTTCCATCAGAGCTGGCAATAACCTAGCAGCTTGCACGGGTGAGAGAGAGAGTCTGTTTGTGGTCCCCAGCCACAGAAAGCCTGGGGTCTTCCCCTGTGTGTAGCAGGGCTGTGTCACATCAGGGGCCACATGAACCATCCTGTCCCTGTCTCCCCTGGGCAAGCAGTGCACGGGAGTGCCTTTGCTGTGTGCAACTACGCAGGCTGAATATGAAGGTCAGCCCCACACTGGAACAGAGATTTGTGCCTTGTTTCACTCTGTTTTGCTGCTCTGGTTATGCAGGGATCGAGGTGGTGTTGGACTGCATGTGCAGCATGTCCTCCATCATTTGTACCAACAAAGATCACGGGGAATTTGGGCTCCTGTCACAAATTTACATCGTGCTGCAGCATGGTTGTTTAACCATCTGTGGTTCACATTTATGTTAGTGGGTCTGACTAGCATAAGCCTAATCAGAAATCCAGAACCAAGCCCTTCTGGACTCAGAGAACTTCATATCTGATGTAGATTGCTGTAGGTTGACACAGAATGTCATGTCAGGTGGTCCTAAATTCATTCACTGGCATTCCAGCATAAATATCTGCATGGCCACTCATCAGCTGCTTTGTGCAGCTCAGCCTTGGGTGCTCATGGGGAATAGCTGGCAGAGCACAGCACGAAGCCCAGGATGTCACCTGCTGACCCTGCACCTAGCCAAGCACTTAGACCCATCAGCTGCTGTGTCCACCAAGCCAGCAAGGTCTTGGGGCAGCCCCTACTGAAAATCATGGCACAGATTTAGACACCCCAGGAAATATCTTCAGAAAAGAGGACAGAGCAACCTGCACCCATCCTCTTCCCCTCCTGACATCAGGCAGGCTGCACCAGAGAAGCCTCCAGCCCACCTCCAGTTCTCCTCTGCATCCTCTGACCTCTCTGTGGTCCTGGCTGGGCAAAGTGGTCCCAGTCTTGAGCACCCAGGCAGATGGGCTCCTGGAAAACCCTGTCCAGAAGAAAGCAGCAGACATCAAGCAGGGCCTCTGCTAGATGGAAGGACATTTCCCTTGGGTTTTAGTGTGCTGGCAGGTCAGCTCTTTTCCCACATAACTCACAGAGACAGTAATTAATGAGGGAGGGAACTCGCCTGACCCCACTGCCCTGGAGACACGCCCCTGTAAACATCACTGAGGGATTGAAGGGGCCACCTCTGACTTCCAGGGCTAATATAAACAAAGGAGGAGATATTTGGCAACAACAGCACATTCTCACATGGAGGCTGTGCAGCAGAGGCGGGTGTGATGCACACAGGAGTAGGCATGCTCTTAGCTGGGGGATGACTCCGCAATATTTCTACTGGGGGTTTGGTCTAAAGCCTTTGCAAATCCTGGTGACTGCAAGGAACGTGTGAATCCTTGGTGCATCTCAGTATCAAATCTTGAAATGTGAGCAGGCTATTCCTGTTGATTAATTAGCACTGCTGATTTGCTTCAATTCCTAAAGAAATAGGGGTTTGCTCAGCACTGCATGGGAGGCACTCAGCCTTGAGCTCAATTTAAGCCTTAAACAGGATATGTGACATATGGACTATGTCAAACACTGTGAAGACAAATGCTTCTTTGTTCTGTGCAAGTTTCTCTCTTTTAAAACTTCATCCTTGTTATACTGCTTTGATTAATCTCAATATATTGTGGGAAAGCTTATGTGTCTGTGTAAGGGAAGGAGAGAGACTTACATTGCCCCAAGAGAAAGCCACATGAATAGCGGAGGGACCAACATGTCCCTAAAGAAAAGAGGAAAGTAGAAGACCCCTGAGAGATGTTACAAAGGGTTTTTTTTAAGCTTTGCCAGACTTGGTAAACAGCTTCTCAGGCAAATTATGTTTTGTAGCTGAGGTCTCACTCAGATGACTTTTGTCCAAGTGAGGAGAAAACTCTGCACCAAGCTGAAAGAAGAACTGCTAACACTGGCAAAATGCAAACCCAACTTGGTTGTGTTTTGTGTGTATTTTCTGGACAGATGAAGAAATGTGGAAGGTTTGACTCTCTGGATCTTCAGTCTTGGAGTCCTGGAGTCTCTCCCTGTAATTTCTATCTATTCATACAACCCTACCCCAGCTGTAGGACACACTTGAAGTGGCATTTACCTCTCCTAACTTTTGTCCCTTTGTGTGAGCTTGTCACTTGGACTCCTTTTGTCATAACTGGAAGGAAATGGGCACTTGCAAGGTCTGAGACACCAGACCTGCTTTAGCTGTTTATTTTACTGGGGGATGAATGGAACCTGAAAGTGTCAATGTCTCCACACCAATTTTGAAACAAATATGACAACTGGCCAGCAGTTGTCAAAACAGACTCTTTGTCTGCCTTGCCAAGTCTCAGAGGTTCTCCTCTGCCCCTAGCTGTGTTCAATTACCTTGTGTTTGCTAACATCCCTTTTGGCATTCACACTCACAGCTCTTCGTTCTCAGTGTCTCATGTCTGTGTGTTGTTCAGCATGATTGACTAAGCCTAAGCTGTTCCACCGAGTTCTTCTGTTCCACAAAGGGTCTCTGAGGATCAGCTGCACAACCTGACTCTCAGGGGAGTGAGATGGGAGTTCTCTGCAGCTGATGGTACCATGTGAAGGGAGGCAGCACAGCACTATGGCTTTTCTTCTGCTCCGGGTCTGTCCACAACAGCTGGGTTCCTGGGTTGGGCTCAAAAAATGACTCAACAAACTCATAAAAGGGCATCTACTGGGGCTGCTAAATTGGAAGGTGCTACTTCTGGGTCGTGAAATCCTTGAATACAAGGAACTGGTTATTGAAAGGTAACTGTGGGGATTGTGGCTATGCATTTACCCTCTTTTAGAGCTGTCTGTAGGGACCTGATGTTATCTGCTCCTCAAGACATGATGCTGGACTACATCATTCACTGGGGAGACCTGATAAGATTATTTTTCATTTCTCAGTTTCAGAAGTGTCTAAACAAAACCTGAGGCAAGCTACCTAATTAGATCTCTTTAATGGCATAATCCTGCTAAGCAACCTCAGCTTTATTCAGGTCAAGGGGCCTAATTCTGCTTCTCTTCTCTTTCTGCACTGCCATAACTCATGCTGACTCCAGTGGTGGAGGGTGAAGCTTTAAATTTCCTGCAAACTGGACACTGAGGAAAATCTGGGGGATGCTGTTGTTGCCAGAGAGAAAGTCATTATGAGCTGCTTCAAAGAACCAATTTCTCAGATAAATAAACACATGGAAATACCCATTACATTGCAGGGGTGAGGTTAGCACCCACACTTCTGCATTATGTATGATATGTGACTGCTCCGGGTACGAACTTGCTTCTTCCTCTTTGATTAGAAATCTCTGGCAGCCTGGCAAAGCCACACAATTTATTATTGCTGTAGAGGTTAATGGATCACTTTACATGTTGATAATGTCTTATTATTGCAATGGTTATTAAGAAAAATGTAACCCAGACACCAGGAGTCGATAGCAACTGCAAGATTGTTTGTTTGATTACTGCAGGGAGGGGGACTGCTGTGTGCAGGGCTCACGGTGCAAATGGTGGTTGAAGCAAGCTCATCACAACCATCTTCCCGCACCCCTCCTGTCTCCAGATTGTCCTCAATCCCAGCTATGAGGATGGCTACTGTTTGCTAGTGTTGATGGCATGAGAAAATAGGAAGGTTAATGGTGTAATTGCCCAAAGAATGGACAAATTTCACAGCTACCTATGCCAGAGCCTGCTAGGGCTAGATCCAAAGTCGCACTTCATCCTTGGCATCAGAGATCTGTGAAACATTGATAGCTGGATTATTCTGCAATTGTGTGGAATCTTATACTCTGGAGGCAACAAATCACCAAACTGAGCTTCTGGAATTTGTATTTCTACTCATTTCTAAGTGGGACCGTGGAGGAGCATGCTGCTTAAATGGCTCCATGGCCCTCTGTCTCAGGTTCTCTATCTGTAACATGAAAAATTATCAGCCCTGATTTTATTGCTTTTTAACTATTACTAATAAAGAATTGGGTCAACTAAATCCACCTCATAGTGCCATCCCCGTTGCCAAAGTCCACCAGGGAGTTCTGTCTCCTGTGGTGCCACTGGCCAAGAGACCTGACCCTCATTTCAGACTCTTCAGTCTTAACGTCTGAGTCTCTGTCTTTCAAATATCCAGCTTTAAATCTGTCTGGATACAGGAGTTTGAATCCCACCTTAATTCCAGTTCATCCCAGGTAATTTCTTCTGACTGACTTTCATACTCTTGCTATTTTGATGCAAACTCTGCCAGAACCTGAAAACATGGAGAGGGAGAAGAGCAGCTGTTTCTCTGGGTGATGGAGGAGGGTGATGGAGCACGGCAAATCTGGATTAATACATCCACCCAGGGCAAAGCAATCACAGCCCCTCTCCATGTCAAAAAGCCCTCACAAATATAATTTCATCAGATACTCTAATATATATACACGTGTGTGTGTATATATACAACATATATAACATATATGCTATATATGGAGATATAAATATTTTAAAATATATTTAAAATATTTTTATATAGGCATATATAGACATATGTACATATACACATAACTATATATTTTTCTGTGGAGTGTGGTGGGAGAAAGCCTGAGGAGCCAGCTGTGAAAATAGATGTTTGCAGGAATGTAGAAGGAGCTATGGAATGTACTGTGGATTTGACAGGATGTGTTTGGATGAGCTCTAAGACCCCAGGAACCATTGGAGATAAACTGCCTGCTGTCTTTCAGGTGATATCTGGAGTGGGCCAGCACACGAGGTTCATGGTTTAAAGACTTCATCTGAAGGGCTTTTCTCTCCTGGGATATCCACTACAGGTCCATCATGTCTATCCTCAGAATTCAGTCTGCTTTTTGATGCCAGCTAATGTTTGACTA
Organism: Tichodroma muraria; assembly: GCA_013390105.1. Taxonomy (NCBI): domain Eukaryota; kingdom Metazoa; phylum Chordata; class Aves; order Passeriformes; family Sittidae; genus Tichodroma; species Tichodroma muraria. Next base: position 34,902 of record WAAG01088248.1, on the reverse strand, counting down.
CTTCAGGCTCACTCTCCTAGCAGGATTACTATCCTTTAGCCTGTTTGCTTGAAATTCTGTTTTTTAGCAGGTCTAAAGCCACGTCCGTAATGCAAGGAAAAGCATCCCTCATTTGGGGTAGGCTCCACAACCCTTCTCACTTTCAACCCTCTCCAGACATCCCATGCAAAGTGCCCCACGCATGCTGGGCATGGTATATCCTGGAGGTTCGCTCTACCTGTGCCTAAGGCAAGGCCTGGAAGGCAGCAAGGTTGATCCTGAGGTTTCCCTCCAAGGTCTCATTCACAGACTGCTCAAGAATAATTAGCGTGTCCAGAGGCAAGGAGGGTTTAGCTCAGAGATGCCTTTTGCAAGTTATGAAACAAGGATTCAAGAGTCTGCGTTTCATATCCAGACTCCCTTTTCCCTGTAGCACACCCGAGGGATCCGCTGAGCTTGTCCCTGCACCACCCCCCTATTTGGTCCCTGTCTCCCTGTCCAGCTTTCTCCAGGCAGCCAAGTCCCGGCTCATCGCGCGGCCGGGAATCAGCCCGCCGGTGATGACAGCTAATTATGAAATGTCATGTCAGAGGCTTCCCTTTTATCTCGTCTCGTACAGCCCAGCAAAGCTCCCCAGTGCCCTTTGGAAACAGGGGAAAGGAAGTGTCAGTGCAGCACCAGCTGCTTTTCTGATAGCGGGATGACAACGCGGCGAGAACACCATGTCCTGGAAGGAAGAGGCAGCTCGTGCCATGTAGATGCAAATCTCTGGTCTCCATAAAAAGAAAGAAAAAAGTGTTTTAAAAAGTGTTCTCGTGTAATACTAGCTTTCCACAGGAAGTGTTTAACACATCTGCTGGCGAGGCTTGCCATCATCCCTGCAAAACAGCTGAATCCACTCCAGGTGAGTTCCTGCAGCAGAATTCAGCTAAAAAGCTTGTCCAGAGAAAAACTGGCCCAATCCAATAGTTTTTCTTCAGTCCGCATTACTGCAGAAGCCAAATTACATCAAGGTGTGCTAGTCGGAGCTGAGCTATGTCTCTGTTTTCATTAGAAACTGGTGGTTGCTTCTCAATTGTTGTCTGCTATAACCTTTTACACTGTGACAAAATGGGCTTGGTAGTTTAGTACAAGCTATTAAAGTGAGCTTTGTCAGGGTCCACTGATCTGGGAATGGGTTACTGCCCCTAAGGTCCAAGAGGCATTAAAACTAAGTTTCTTCAGAAGAAAAAAAAAGATAACTCAAGGCTCCATAGACCACTATTTCCCAATTTTGTAAATAATCACCTGTTTTGGAGCAGTGGAGGGCACTGAAGAATTGGAAGAAGAGCATTACGGTGACAGATGGCTTCGTTCTTTCAGCAATAAACCTGACACAGATGAAGATTCATGGCATGGAGCAGACTTCAAGATCATTCCCAGGAGGGTCCTGTTACCTTGCAGTCTGCCCACAGCCCATCCAGCCCGACCAGTCTGGCCCCATGCTCCTCACCAAAATACCCATCTTGCTGCAGCAAAACACTTGGTAGTGGATCAATGACCTTGGACAAATCTGGCTGCTAGAATGCTCTGTAACAGCCAGAGCTTGACGTTTTGCCCTTCCTTCATACTGAGTTTTATATTTACTTTTCTGTATGCAGTATATCCAAAGTTTATTTTTAGCATTGCTAAATGAATAGATGGTTTAAGATCAAACACAGCGGCAAGGCAAGGTGATGTATGAGTAAAGCCTGAAAACTGTGCCTGATAGCGGTGATTCTGCATGTGGAATTTGATCTAGATTATCCAAAATTCTTCCTGCCTTAATTCCTAGGTAGGTTTTAAAAGAACCCAACTAGCTGCAAACGTGGTTGCTCATAAGGGAAAACCTTTTTCCTTGATTTGCATAGAGTCTAGATTGGATTCCCAGCCCTGAGGTGAGACGTGAAGCCTGGACATGCTGCCCCTGGATTGTACAGCCCCAGGCTCTGCAGAGCACACAGCTGTGACACTACTGCGATGTCCCCTGCACAGTGCTGCTCACACACCCCAGCCCCTCCAGACCCAGCTGTGCTCAGGAGTGGCACAGCATGGCACTGCACAGAGTTGTCTCCGCATCACAATTTCTGCTGTGACTGCACTGTCCCAGCTGGGGATGTTTCACTGTGCTTCTAGAATTACAAATTTGAGAGACCAGTTCAAAACACACCCTGAGAAGAGCTCCATTGGTTTCGCAAGCTGAGGTCACCTGCTCCTCTGGAGAATTTGGCCCACATTTTATTTGGCCAACTGTCACCCTCATTGCAAAAACCACCAAACACCAAACCCAAAAACTCACGAGGAGAAGCATTTGGATGGAATCAAGGCATGGACATTAAAAGAAACAATGGGACATGAAGAACCAAGAAGACATGATTCCCTACTTCCCTGTTTTACTGGGCTGTGTGGTTCCCAGCAAGACAGGAGGCTTTTCACGCCCTTCAAACACACAGGTAGGATTGTTCAACCTCAGCCAGCCCTGGATTTCCAGATGTTGTCAGTCTCTGAGATTCTGCTTGGAGCTAACCTGTGACAAAATGCTTTAAGCACCCGCTGTTCAATGACACCTGTCCCAGGAGGGTCTCGGTCCCCCAGGTGTCAAACACCTAAGTCACAGTGAAGCAACACTGAGCTATAAATAGACCAAGAGAAATTGTGGTGCCAAGTTTATCCTACAACATTTGAAAATACTCCAAAGAAAGGACTGTCCCCTTCCCACACAAAATAACTTTCACAGCATGCTGTGGTCATGAGAGGCAGATGTTACATCGTTGCTTGTCATGGGGATTTAAATCCTCTGGGATTCACAGTACTGAGAGCTGGGAAAAGGAGTTGAAGCCAGAGCGGCAAATAGTCATTAGGTTGATTCAGATATTACAGTCCAGAGAGTATTTCAGTATTTCATGTCCTATGTAGAGGCTTTCACGGGGCAGTCTCCAGTACACTCATCTACCCCAATCTCAGCAGCCTGGGAAAGGGGTAAAGGCACTTTCCAAAGTACTGACAGGAGATGCCAGCATCGAGAAACTTAAATCCATTTCACAGCACAGACGGACACCTCAATAACTGGACCACAGGCTAGAAATCTGGCAAGATCTCCTGTTTTTCACTTTTGTGGTTGATGCCTAAGATTCCTCATCACTAGACCCTGAAATTGAAATATTCTATTTAAGAGATGTCAAAAAAACTCTTCTGAAAATTCTAAAATTCACGTGCCATCTTATTTCTTATAGCCTGAATTCAGAGAGTACAGATCACCTTGGCATGACTTTTTTCTACAAAGACAAATTAACTGGCAATCCCTCACTATTATTTTCCATCCCCTCCCACCAAAAAACCTTCCAAAACATGACCATCTCTGACCTTTAGGTGAAATCCATCAAGCTGTGTTGGAAAAGGCAAAAATATGTTTGGAAATGCTTTTATATTTTAAAGAAACTTTAACATTAGATTATAAAGACAGATTCTTATCTCAGATGTGTAGAAGCAAATCATACATTGCTTCACCGAGCTTTGATGATTCCAAGGAAGCAATCCCAGATTAACACTGGTTTAAAGTATTTGATACATCCAGGAGTAATAAACTGGATTTTCTTGAAAACACAATTATTTTGCTTGTTCATCCATCTCTTACAAAATAACCCAAGAGTCAAAACTGTAATCTAACAGCTGACAAAATCCTAATGCCAAGGACACTTGATGTCAAGCAATGCACAATTTAAATCTCTGTCAATGCAACAGTTTTACAGACATATTCCTCAAACTGACCAAATCTTTCCTCCTTTTCACATCAAATTTGTAGATGATACACAAAACCAGTGCAAAATCTAGCCTGTCTTGGATCTCACACCGTTCCAGTTTTGCACGTTGTGGCTTGCAAGAGATGCTTAAACCACAACATATTGGTAGAGTTGGAATATACACAGTTTATCAGGAAACGTAAAGAAATTAAGTCAATGTAACACTTTAGATATGCCATAAAAATTGTATACTGCCTTCTGGATTATTGGCATCTCAATTTAAAAAGGAAATTATGGCTTACTTACAAACACATCCATTAGTAGATGCTCCAGCGTCACTTCAATATCCTCTAATTTAGCTGCTAAAGTCATTGTGAAATCATACAGAGGAAAGCTGTAAGAAGTTGCAATCCAAAGTGTCTGTGGCCAAATCTAGTTCTCAGACTGTCACAAATGAGTTTCTCACAGATAAGGAAAATCCAAGAAATCAAAACTTAACATCAGAGTCCAGATGACGCCTGGACTCCGTGCCGGCTGTCAGCCCTGCTTGCAGGACTGAGGATTATTCCATGTGTGCAAGATGGGAGCAGAAGCTGCAGTGTGTGTGCTGCCTTCCTTTCAGAGCTCCCCAGCCAGAAGCATGGAGTTATATCTGGGAAACCACAACAGAGGGAGGGAGAGACACACTCAGAAGGAGAGAGAGGGAAGGAATGGAATAAACTGCCTTTGACTATGACTGATATTTATAGGACTGCTTGTTTTTGACTCCAGTCCATTTCTCTGTTCATTTCTGACCTTTCACAAATGGCCCAGCACACTGGAGTGTATTGTACAACAGGGGCAGTGGGTCCCACAGAAGTTGGCTGTGACCAGTGCTGGGCCAATTCACACAAGCACCCATCAATAGCTCTTTGTCACAGCATACCAGGCTCTGCGCTGCAGCGAGTGACAGAGGAGAGCACAGATGTGTAAAAAACAAGGAAACAAAAGTTGTTTGGGTACTAATTCATTCCTAAGAGTATTAATAGATCCTTTACCCACTCCCCAAGGCACTGGTGTACAGTGATGACTGCTGAGGTTACGTTTGGAGGGGAATAACCCCAAATAATACTGCAGGGTTTCACTGCCACTTCTGACACATACTCCCACCACACAACCCTTTCAGCTCTGCAGCATCCCTGTCCCCTAAGCACTTCTCAGGACTAGACCCTTCCATTTACTGTATTTATGGAAAGTTGAAACCATGAGCCCAAGCACTTGCTGTTCCTCCACACATCTGCTCCCACTTAACTCAATGGAGAAAAGGTTTCTGCTTGCTTAGAGCTTTGTAGCTCTCACAGAGCTCATATGGAGTGGGAAGGTATTGATGGACATGACCCAACCAAAGCAAAACCCAGTGGAGGTTCTCTTGAAGGATTTTGCATAATGTTAACTGGAACCAACTAGAAATGAAACTGAGGTACAAAAAGGAGAAATACTGAAAATCTTGATATGGCCAGTACTGGTGTCAAAGTCTTCTGCATCCTAGACAGTGCCAGGTTCATCAAACTGCCTTTCATGTCGTTCACATTGCTCAGCCAAATTATTTTTTATTTATTTGACATGTATCCACATGGTTTGAAATCTGAGAGTGAAATCTTGCATGTGATGTATTCCAGACACTGGACAAGAAAAATCCATGAGGCTGCTATGAAGGCTTCAGAAACTGAAGACCACTATTATTTATAAAGCTGCGAGATGGATAGAGTTGATGGAGCTTAGAAGGACCTGTAGTCATAAATTCCAACTAAATACTCTCAGAGTTATAGCTGAAAACACATTTTCAGATATGTACCCATTAGCATCTGAACAGGAGCTGCCTCTGATGGCCAAGTTTTACTAGACAACAACGTGATGGACCATTTGGGACATGTTATGATGGATGGTTTCAATAGCAAAGAAGGACATGTCATTCGTTTTCCAGCTGGACCAACTCTCATTCACACATGGCCCTACATCAGATAATAGGTTGACTGCTCCAGAAATAAACCCAGCACGGGAAGCTTGTCTACTGCAAAAAAACCTGTTAATCATTCACATGCTGCCCTTTCATTAAAGCTTTGACAAATGTCTGTCTTCACCAGTGTGAGTGGAGGGGTGTTTTAATGAGCATGGATCAAAACAGAGGAATACGTTTGGAGGGAAGGCAGTGGAAACCCAGGGAACCAGAATACAGTAAGGCAATGAGTGAGCTGGTGTTCTTCCCTGTGCATGGCCACAGGGCTCACCACAGACAGGATTTCACGTGTTCTGCTCTCTAGGAAGTATTTGCGGAAGAAGACCTGACTGCTGGTAAGGTCTTCATCCTCTCCAGCATGCGTGGAAATTCAGAGATTCCAGGAATCTGTGGTTTCCATACAACCAGGCTGGGTACAAGGACACATGACTGGCCTTCTGCAGGTCCCTGGCCCAGAGATCAGTGTTTGGGCGTGTCAGATGAGCCAGCAGTGGTCCAGCCCGACTGAATCATGCATTTGTCCACCTCTAACTGACCCAACTACTGTCCAACCAGTCTGACCACAACAAGAACTTCACTGGAATCAAACATGTGATAGCTTCTGTCCTCCCCGCCCCATTTATTGCACAAAGGCTAAGTGTTAAATACTGAAATACGTAATTAAAGATTCTTTTCTGTAGAAAAGACATGCTTGTACAATTGCACAGGGCAAGCATGTCACTTGTGCCCCTTGACTGTCCCAGTAACTGCATTGTGTTGGTTGCAGAGATAAACAACAGGAGACATCTTCCAGGGTCAGAACTCAGTGTCCTTATGACAGACTCTTTGACTCCAACACAGGCTCATTTTTGTCTTCACAAAGATGAATTTCAAGATTATTTCAAAACTGATGAAGAAAATAGTGTCAGGCACAAGAAAACGACTTAGGGGAACACATAACATCTTCCCTGATGCCCACTCAAGGAACATCTGGCACTAAAAACACCACGTGCTCCACTGGAAATGGCAAGGAGGATGGATGAATTCCTGGGTTCTCACCCAGGCTCAGCTCTACATGGCCTGGGATTCCCTTATTACAACAATATATATTGATATAGCAGCTCTTAGGCTCTTGCAGTTGCAATATTCAGCTGAGCAATTCTCCTGCTGATCAATAGTAACTGTCTGTAGAGATGGTCAGAAGTTTGGGTAAAAATGCTGTTGTTGAGAAAAGTTGCTTTACTGAAAGTCCTGTGAAATTTTCCTGACTCCCAGACTTCAGGGCATTTTGTACTCAGGGGTATATCTCTTTCCTTTTTTCATTCAAATTACAATAAAATTTCAGATTCAAAGTAAAGCACAATGGGAAAAAATGTAAAATATGGAAAATGTGCAGAAGAGAAAAAAGAATCACGATGTTCCAGTGATAACCAAAGCAGTTGGTGTGGCTGTGGTAAAATTATATTGGGGAAAAAAAGGGTACCAAAGCTGTTAGAAAGCTGTTTCACTCAACCCCTTGAAAAAGCAGACAGCAGAAATCAGAGTAACAAAATCAGATAAAAGCAGAACTTCTTCAAACACATAAAAGCTCTGAATCTATCCCATTGGATCTCTTCTAGCTCTTGCTTCAATGTTCCTTACCCCAAATGACCTTTTTTTATGGAGATAGCCACTCAAATAGAGTAAACAAGAAAGAATTTCTCTGAGTTCCCCAAGGATTCTTCCCAAAACCTCTGTGCATGTGCATTACAGGTGCACACAGAAACCAGATCTCATGTGACAATGAGAAGCTCTAATCTCGTTAATTCTTTGATGCAGTAAGTCCAAACAGTTTCTTTATTAAATCATTATTTCCATATTTTCTAATTTCTGAGAGTGTATTACTTTGGCCTTTGCAAGCATGAGACCTCTTCTATTTAAAGCAGAGCATCCATCTGACAACACACCAGGGTATTTGTGCAGAACAGGATGTTCTTCTACACCCACATTTTATCCTCACTTCCTTCCTAGTTTTCTTTGACCATTTGGGAATAAGATACCAGAAAAGAGCTCAAAAGGGGAGATCATTGTAACATTTTTGCCAAAATGAGATTTCAGCAAAATATGCTGTTTTTCAAAAGCTGAAGCGTTATCTGGGGACACACTGGGTCCCAGAATTCTTTTCTTAGGGGAGTTCCAGGGGTGAAGGTGGTTGGTGATGGTAGGAAAGAGCTGCCCTGCAAGAACTGGCTTACAAAGACAGGTGTGTAAAAACAAAAGAAAAAGTTTACTAAGTAAGGCCAAAGTTGACAAGAAAGGGTTAACAAGCTGATCTGAGTTTAATTAGTCCCAGGATGTTATGTTTGGGCCAGCCCAGCTTGCAAAGATGGGAGATGAGTAGTCCAGGGAGGATGGGAAGGCTATTTATCCATGAGGCAAAAAACATTCCTGGGTCATGGAGCCCACTAGGAAAGGCATCCTGGCTCTCCTCCACTGCTCTAGCCAAGGGGCCAAGGCTTCAGTTGTGAACCTGTGTGACAAATAAGGGTAAAAGTCCATTTGGGGCAGCTCTTTTGTCATCCCACAGGTGTGGGATGGGCTCCACTTCAGCTGTGGCAGGTCAGGCTGTCTTTCTACACAATTAGCAGAGAACTTCTATGAACTTTTTTGCTTGAAATAATCAAAGTGAGGATTTGAAGATGAATCTCTTTGATCTCCTCCACAGGTTTTTCTATGCTTTCTCCTCTCAACAAAGACTTGTTCTCTTTGGAGAAGGTGAAGAGGGACGTCCCGTAAACTTGGATGACAGGGAACCATCAGCTTCCAAAATCTTCCTTCCATCCCCAGTTTCCCTTTCCACACAAAAACCTGGACACAAGAACTGATCAACCTGACACCTTCAGGTTGGATTGTGTTAATTCATTGAATCTGGAGCTGAGTGTGAAGCCTATCAGGTTCCAGCTGGCCCAGGGCACAGCCATCTGCCCTCACCTTGGTTCATGGTGCTGTAAGTCAGCCCCGTCCTGCAGTAGCTTTTAATGTCACCTGAAGGCCTTGGTGATAATTTTTCAATGAATTAATTAAATTAGTGCTGCAGCAAAGGCTGGACATCATCATTTGAGGCTCCACCTCAAATCTCTGATCCAGGATGAAATGCGACAGCCTCATTTGATGAAGGCATCCAGCTGTGATAACATCTCCAGAGAAGGAATCTTGCAAACCTTGAGTTCATGCAGTCAAGGCAACGAGCAGGGAGATGATTTTGAGTTTTCTCCAGGGATCTGAATGAGGACACACATTGCTCTACCTATTAACAGGCAGTCTGTGAAAGAGGGAGAGCAGTGAGGGAGCACAGTTTCCAGGTGACACTGTGGTGTTCAGGGTAGTGAGAACAAGGGCCTGCCGAAAGATATGATGAGACTAAGTAAATGAGCAATAAAACAGCTAATTAAATTTAATGTAGCCAAATGTGAAGTAATGTTCATGGCAGGAAAAATGTTCTGAACTTTGTGTATAAGATTATGGGCTCTGGGCTCACTCAGGAGTAAGATATTTGGATTATAATAATTCTGTGAAACATCAGTTCATTGCTCAGTAGTGGTGGAATAAGCAAATAAAATATTAACATTTACCAAGGGGCAAGTAAAAGAGAATATTAATATGCCACTGAATCAAACCAGGGTTCACTTACATCTTAAATACTGTCTTCTGATCCTTTTATCTCCAGAAAAGACATAAAGATGTGGGGCAGGATTCAAGGAGAGGCAATAAAGATGATTAAATGTAAGAAAAATGACTCTTATAAAGAAATGACTAAGTAAGCAAAGAGGACTCTTTGGTACACGAGAAAAAAATATGGAGAAAGAGACCTACAGAATGATGGTGAGTAACTTGGAAAGGATAGACCATTCCTCTCGTTCAAGAGCATCTCCCCATCCTAAACTGTGTGGGACAAGCCTGCAGGTACATAGTGCAAGGCTACAACACATCTGGGATGCTCAGTGGGCCAGCTGAGATCCCACATGTCCTCTCATTGGCAGTCGGACTGAGAAGCCACCGCTTCCATCTGAGGGTTTTGCCAGGCTGGGGCTGGCTCGTGCTGCCAGATGAAGAATGAGCGTAGGAGTCCCATTCCTGACCTCTTGCCCGCAGTGGGATTGACATAGCTCCATAACGGAGAAAAAATGCTGCTTCCACACGACAACAAGATAAACGTTTTTATAAGGAAGTCTCCCTATGGGAGATGCCAGCAGCTCCAAGGTATTGCAGGGAAGAAGATGTCCAGAGTCCTGCCGACCAAGGCTTGTCCCAACCCTTTTACAGCCTTTAACTGGGACATTCCTGTTTGCTTTATGAAGCGAGCTTAGAGTCAGCAAAATGGAGTTCCAGATCATCCTGCCTTTGAGGAGTCCCAGGTGCTGCAGAGCACTCAGCTTTCACTCAGCTTTTAAAAAAATGTGGCTATAATTTCTATTTTATTGTCACTATATTCCACCAACATCTCATCTTTTTCCTGGGCATAGCTGCTGCTGGCTGACTTTTTCCACTGTGCCCACTGCATTGCTTCTCATGGGTGGTCCCTCCCTCCTTGATGGCCTCCCACCACTCTCTGTAGCTAAGACATTGTCATATTTTCATGATTTAACTGAGTGTCCTAAAAGCCACCCTTTGGCTAAAGGCATTTGTCTGCTGTCCCTCTCACATGCGCTTTCATTTAAAGGCCACTCTGGGCAAGGGAAGGGAAACCTCAAGTTTTCTTTCTTCCAGACTTCCCCCAAGGCCAAACAAGCCACCCAAGGATAAAGGAACTGTTTTGGCGTGAATAAACTGAGTGGGTGTTGCTTAGATGGGTCTTGTCTCTTTCAAGTGTAGAGACAGGGCTGTGGTCATGGAGAACATGGAAGAATCAGAGTCTTCTAGTCTGGCTATGCACACCCAAATCTGCCTGGCGTGGCAGCAACCTGCATCACAATCCATCTGCCCAAATCACAGCAGTAGAAATGCTGTTGATAAACCCTCCCCCTTTCTAATCCCACTTCCCACAGTTCAGTGTCCTACTGACTTCTTCCCTTGCTTTCCTCAAGCATCATCCATTTGTCTCTGGGGTCTCCCATGTCTCAAGGTGACCTGCTGAGCAGGGCTGCTGCAGTGACACCATTTCCCTGGGAGACGGCTGAGCCATGCACACTCTTGGAGTTGTCCAGATGCCACTGAGCCACATGAGCCTATTATTCAGCTCACTGTGAGGGATCCCACTTCAGCTTCCCTCCTTGATGTAGCAAATCAGCTGCATTATTAAAATGATTAAAAATAGACTAAGCTTGCCTGAGACTGCATCTATAATGGATCAATTGCTTTTTATACATTTTTTGGCTCCCTACAGTGCTGCTTTGTCATATCGCTTTTACTTGGTGGGTGAGATCTTGAAATAATAGGCACATTCAGGAGACATAAATATAGCTGTTTGTTGCCTTAAACTAGGTCTGCAAATAAATCACAGTCCCAGCTTCAGGTATTTGGAAATTAAATCTTCCTCTCTGTCCCTTCTCTTTTGGACTGGAGTCAAACACTGGACTTAGCGTCTTGGCAACTGCTTTATCTTACTTTATCTTACTTATGCTACAGGCACTAGTTCTGCACAAAATTCAAACCCTCATAGGCTGTTGATTTAAGAAGCCCTTGATGCTAGTCTGGATTTGATTCCAGTAAGAAATAATGTGGAGCTACCATTGAAAGGCTGCAGCACAGTGGAATAAAAATAAATGCACTGCATTGTGTAGCTTAACGGGGTGCTAATTTCTTGGGAACGCATAAATAGGAGGCACAGAGCACATCTGTTTGCTGGCGTTTGGTTGGGAAAGTGCAGGGGAAATTTGGAGCTCTGTCACAGGGACAGGCTGAACTTTGTTCCCATGTCTCACAGAACTGCACAAAGTCTCCTCTGTAGAATTGCCAGTTAATTAAAAATGATATTTACGGTACCCTGGAGATGCACGCTCATAATTCTGCTTTTAGCATTTCTACAAAGCCTGGCACAGCAAGAGAGTTGGGGCCCCGGCGGTGCAAGCAGCCGCTCCCGTCGCCGCGCTACCCCTGTGGCTGGAGTCCTCGCAGAGGGCCTTTGGGCCACCAAGGCCATTTCCATCACACTGTGTTTGCTGACGGGTTTTATCAGCCCCGTCTGCTGCAGTGAACGTGGGACGCCCCCCCACCTCACGCTGAGGTTCCCGGGTATGCTGGAAGCAGAAGTGAATTAACCTGCCTGTGGCAGGTACGATGCCCTCAGCTCACAAGTGCCACTCACAGCAAGGTACACAGAGGCACAGAGGAACCCCATGCACCCAGAAGTACCAAAATAACAACCTGTGCTCAAACCACTGAACTCCCATGCCCTTGCCTCTTTCCTCCTTTAGATCACATCCACACTGCTCACAGAAGTTATCCTCAGGCACTTCCAGGGTATTTCCCTGGCTCTCTTTCTACAGCCAGGCACTTAGAAACACTTGCAGCGTTTCCTGCTGTGTGATGCATGGGGGCTTTTGGTCAGCAGAGTTTGATGACTCAAGGAGAAGCAATGTCTTGAAGCTCTGAACATGCACAGGATAAAATACTGCTGTAGAGGTGATGGAGAACCAGGGGGAGTAGGGAGATCTTCAGAGATTTTTAACCCCCCTGTAAAGGCAACTGCTCTGCAGAGAGTCAGTGAGAGAGGTTTCTCTAGAGGCAGACTGGAGCAGAAACCTGTGCTGCTGCTCACCACAGATGGGGATTAGGGAGGATGTTCTTCAACCTGCTCCCAGCTGACCACTGTCAGCAGCCCCTGGGGCCTCTTCTTGCTCTTCTAGCCTGAATTTCAAGAGACTTAATGTCGTGAAGCAACCTCTCATTTCACCTGGACAGAGGATGTCCCAGAGGACTTCATCCCACAGAGAAGTCCTCACCTCCCCATCTCATGCTATCCCCCTCCCTTCCCTGTCTTCAAAAATTTCAGCTCTGGAAAACTCCTAAAGGAGTCCATAATTAAGCTTTACCCCACCACCCCAGCCCTCCACATCCCCTGGCACCCACCTCCACCCTGGTGCCAGCAGCTCACCTTTGGCAGGGGAGTGCAGACCCTGAGCTCGGCCGGCACCCGTGGCGGGGGTCTGCAGAGCCGCGGGAGCTTGTGCCTCATCCTCGCGTATTTTTTCATATCCTTTTTCTGGTAAAGGTAAAGCTCCTCTTACAGTGTGTATCCAGTTGCTGGCAGCATGCACTGATAGCTGGTAATTTGTCCTAAAGGCCAGACACTGCGAGTGTGCTGCAGTGAGTTGTTTCAAGCTTGCTAAAACCAAGTTTCTGTAGTTGAATATTTAGCTTTTATTATATGCATAAAGGTTCTATCCTGATACCACTGAAAACAATAATAAAAATCTCATTAGCATTTTATTACCAAGCCCTTCCCTCTATTCTTTTTTACACACTGCCAGTCATTTCAAAAAGGATGGCGTCTGCTGATGGAAAAAAAAAAGATGATGAAAGCTAGAGAAAATCCTTGACACACTCCTTTTGGCTTTATGTATTTCACTTTGAATTAGGATGCCAAACTAGGAGAATGACACTGCAGACTTCTGAGGAATTAAAAAAACATGAATCAAATCTCAGCATGATTTTATTTGCTTAAAAAAATACAACCAAAACCCACCAACTATGGAACCGAAAAAATAAAATGCTGTTTCGGCTGTTTCTCATGGCCTTCTAGTTTTTTTATACTTCATAATACTTTAATGCTCCTCCTCAGGACAATGAAATGTAAAAAATCCTTTTTATGACTAAGTCTGTTGAGGCCAGATAATCTCTTGGTTGAAGGAGTCAAGTCTTTAGGAAGGGTACAGGGAGTGTGAGAATCTCAGAGGGATACCATTCTCCACGACCTGACATCCAGTTCCCTCCCAAAGTTATTTCACCCTCAGTGATCTCCCTGCAGAGGGGATATCTTGGTTTATGTGGGTCTCACCTGGCTAAAAGCCAGAGGACATCTTCCCATCATCACAAACCCTACCAACATTCGACTGCAGGTAAGGCTGGAAACCATGGCAGAAAGCACCAACGCATTGCCAAGGCTCCCACACAACCAAAAGATTTCCCAGATGGTTCCAGGGAGCAGACTGGAAGACACACCAGCTAAGGGTGAAATACCTCACAATATGACTGGGGGAGACGACTTTCCAATCCCAAATCCAGAGTGTGGCTCACCTCTGTAGGTGCAATCATCTCTCGCGAATTGGGCATTGGGGAGACTGCAGTACCTTGATCAGCGCCGTTGCTCTCTTACATCCTCTCCCGACCCCAGCCCAAAGTGGGCTGACCCCCAGGGCCAAGTGACTGACCAAAGAGAAATGGAGTTCCCCCTCATTGTCCCAGAAATTAAAGCCTGGCTTAGTATGATATAAAAATAGCTTGAAGAGGCCACGGTCTCATCTATCAGGGCACTTTACCTCAGCCATGAAACAGAGATGAGAGATCTGTCACTGATTACACTCCATTACATTCTTGTAAGATTTCCTGTGCTGCCTGCAGAGTAGCTCTTTGCTCCGGTTTTTAAAGAATTTTAGGTAAAAGAGCCAACAGCTCTGACAGCAGCAGCCTGGTGCTCTGGGGTCCGATCCATTCCTAGCTCTGCCCTTTGGTGTACAAAGGAGTAGATGGAGAAATCACCACTTTTCTGCATCATAAGGATATTTATCAGGAACAAACCTGTTAAAAGTATATGGTACCTGCTTCCTGCACTCCTTAGCAGGAACCTTACTGCCAAAACAAGCTCTGGAACATACAAGAGTGGGACCCAGGCACTGTGGATCAGTGGGTGCCTGGCTGGGGATGTGGTGTTGGGAGAGCAGAGCAGAGTTGTACCCAGAGACACCAAAACAGTCCCAGGAAACCAAGGATACTGAAATGGCTGCATGCATGGATGAACTTGCAGTAGTAACACAAGTCAACTCCCACCTCTGAAGAGCTGGGAGGAGGACTGTCTGTGAAGCAGGACTGTCTGAAAACACCCCACAGGCAGTGCTGCAAAGAAAAACAGTTGCAGAGAATTCATTGCTTATGGTATGGGAGCCTCACAAGCCTTAATAAACTGGCTTCCCGTGAATGAAAAAGATAAAAAGCTCCTGTCTGCCACTTCTTCCTCCTGGCTCCCCATTTCAAACAGCCTTTTGGAGCTCAGCAGGTTGCGTGTCACATGTTTCTCAGCAGCTTTCTGCCTGCCTTTCCCCTGTTTCCCACGTGAAGCAGCGCTCAGCCATCCCCAAAGGCTCCTGCCGAGGCTTTCTGCCCCAAATCCCTGTGCCCAGAGCCCGGCTGCTCACTTTGCCTCTTTCTCTCTCAAAGTCAGCCAGCCTGACAAAAGCCTGTGCTCTCCTCAGTGAGTTCAAGAGGGGACAAACAGAAAATGCTTCCAGGGATGCTGGAGATAAAGCTAATGGTCGCTGCAGGGAGTGACAGGTTTGCTCTTGTGGGATGCTCTGACAGATCCATCAGGAGGCACTTAGCCATAAAACCCCGAGATCTCTGCAAGGGAACCCCTGTCCTTCCTCTGTGTTTATGCTGCTCTGAATTGACTAGTTAATGCAAGAGCAAAAAAAAGGGAAGCTAATGGGCCTCTTTAGAGGGGTTTTAGGCACTTAGTGGGAAGCAGGAAGCCAGGGCCTGTATAATTAAATTGCTAATCTCTCACCAGATCTGGCAGGCTACATACTCTTGTTAAAAACAGGTTTAAGCCCCACAGCAATTTTTGTTTCAACTCTGGGTACAAGCCAGCTCCTTAATTCCTTCAGCCCTGAAATGCTTCTAACCCTGCCCTTCATTAGAGTACGGTGTTCTAGCAAAGCCAGACACCAGACAGCTTCAAGATGACCCTCTTCCTCCTTAAAAAAAATATTATTAATAAGGTGAAGGTGGTTATGCTCTCTGCTGAGGCACATCCCTCCCGAGGCTTCTCTCAGTAATGTTCATTCACATTATTTCTCTCTTTCCTCTTTCCATATCTAAGAAGTCACATTAGGGACCCCATTGACCCCAGAAGTGCATTCCCTGGGTGAGAGGTATCACACAAACACCCACAGAAGCGTTTTCTGGCTGTCTCTATACTTTTGCACACTTTATATACCATAAAATAAGTACCGAGCTCCAAATGTCATTCTGACCTAGTCTGAAGAAAAGGAGACGGTTTTGGGGGCACTGGGACAATGTTGGAGCTGTAAGAAATATCTTCCTCACTGCTACATCCCTTCTCCTCCAGCAATCATATCTAACAAGCAGACAGTCAGTTCTGGCAGACTACTCTTGTATTGCTGAGGAAAACAGGCAGGTGCAGAGGTATCAGACAGGATGCTTGGTTCATTCATCATCTTAAGGAAAGCCACCAAAAAAAAAAAAAAAGGAAGTATTCCCATTCTTTTCACCATCTTGGCCATGTACTTCATGTTTATAATACCCTACATCATTTTCTTACCTGCCTGGAGGTCAGGCGGGAGAAGGTGTCCTGAGGAGCACTGCGTCACTCACAGCCACTCCCCAGCTCAGCTCCCTTGAGAGGAGCTTGGCTCTGATGAGCCTGTGCTTTATTGGGTGAAAGCAAGGGGCAGCAGCATGAGGGGAAGGGGGGCACAGTTCCAGGAGGGAAGAGCAGCCTGCAAATCAGTCACTGTCCATGGGGGATGTCCCCAACTGTTATAGAGGGCCTTGTGTCCACTGACACTGATGGGTACGGCAGGGGAAAGTGCTCTGATCAAAGGGCTTGGGGAGGGGAAAACTGGCAGCATGGGGTGGTGAGAGACCTCAAAAGATTAAAAAGCACACAGCCCAGAGATGTCACATGCGCTAAAAAGCAAGAGGAAAACACTCAAAGAAGCAGCCCAATGGCCGGGACCGCATCCCTGGGGATCCCTGCTGCTCTGGGATTTTATGGCAAAGCCTGCCACACCACTTGAGCAATCAGCTGAAGTGTGTGAAAATACCACTTAGCATCTGTGGAGGATGGTTGGGGTCATAGTAAAACTGCTTCCCCTTTCTGGAAAGTGTGTGAGACCCTCCAAGGATAGGATTTGGGCTGGATTTCACCAGCATATCTACTGAACTGATCCTGGACCTGGATGGTGGAAAGCTCAAGGAGCATTTAACCCCAAGAGAAAAAGATTTTTTTTGTTTGTTCTTTGAAACATCTTTCTGATGTTTGCAGGCATTAAAATGTATGTTCCACTTCATTTCAAAATGATGTCTTGGTGTGCTCCGACTCAAGCACCAAGGACATGCAAATTTTATTTATGCCACTGCAGCAGTCACCTGTCACAGGTTAAACTATCATTGAAAGTTTCAGCTTTTCCCTCAAGAAAGCAGATGCACTGCAAGAGCAGAAGTTATCATGGCTTAACAGATTACTAGTCATCAGCTTGAAGATGTTTTCATGCTTCCAGCACATTATAATATACAGCATATTAATTTAAACTAGCAGTAATAAGTAGCTAATCTATGATAATTCAGTCACTTGCAAGCATCTGCATACCCTTGGTTTATGTGATCACTCTCACTGCGTTGAGGGAATGGGGAGACAGACATTCACACACAAGGAACATTTCCCTTTGTAGATCACCTAGAAAAATATTTTTATGATTTTTAAACTACATCTATGGAACAAAAAGAAGGTTCATAGTTTTAGGATGACTGGCCAATTTTGACAAACTTGTGGTGGGGTGGTTTCTATGACCAGCACAGAATTTTTTTCCTAAAACAAGAGATAAATCAGTGCTCAGCAAATGGAGGACAGCCACAGAAATCTTAAGTAGGGCTCTCCCACATCCCTAGGACAGTCTGCCACTTGCTTCTCACCTGTTGTAATTCATAACATTTTCCTTGTTCGGCCTCCCCTTTCCATGTGTTTTCTCCCCAGTCTGGAAAAGGTTTTGGTTTTCCTTCTAGTGTGAAAAATGAAAAGGGATGGGGAAAGGCAGCATGCAGGATTGCTGAAGAAAGCCTTTCTCAACCAGTTGTAAAAATCCACCTTCTGAGAAGAACACCTGAGCACAGCTGAACGAGAAGCACACCCAGACTCTTGATGTGGTTGCCAACCCTTAGTTATTTTGACTCTCTCATTTACATTTGGACTGATCATGATAAATGTGGAGAATCTACATTTCTTTAGGGCCTCTCTGGGAGCTGGGACTAAGCACATCATGGACTGAGGTCTGAATGCACTGCAGTAGCTTCTGGTCCACACAACTTTTAAGAAAAAAAACCATGATCTGGGGCTTCTCCTAAAAGATTTGCAGACTTTTTTGTGGTCTGTGAATCCCAGGGGAGCAGCATTTGTGTGTCCAAAAATGTGTGTCCTAAAGACAGCATATTTGAACAGGCCTATTATTACTCTTGCCTCACACATTTCCTCCAGAGAGGCAGCTGAGCACAGCTCTGCCCATCCCATTCCCTGTGCAGTCCTGGCACTGGGCACAGTCTAATGCCTGCTGTGTGCCATATCACAGGTATCTGACTTCAGTTTTGGACAAGGGGAATGTATCCTCACTGACTGATGCAGCAGCCCACACTAAGCTTTAATCACAGGCTCCCTGAACAGGAAGGAAGCAATTTCCTATGCAGTGGGATTCAATGGATAAGGAGTGTTCAGACTGGGAAAGATGACAGAGAGAAGATATGATCAAAGCATATAAAATCATGAAGGGGAAAGAGATGGTGAATAGAGAAGGATTATTTATTTTTTTAAAGTTATTTTATATGATTACACCAGGCCTAAGAACTACACACTGACATGATGAGGGTCCAGATTTAGAACAAGAGAAATCTCTTATTTGAATAGCTTGTGGTAAAAGTAGGGAAAGTATCACACAGAAAATTCCATAAAGTGTTGTTAAACCTGGTGAAGTCAGGCAGTGGCTAAACTGGTGACTCCTGGGCAGCGGGAGGATGTACTGTGGAAGCATCTCTCCAGCCTTTCCTTGTTTTACACTTCTCCAGAGTGTTTGTGGCTGGCTGCTGTTTGTTTTGGGGCAGATGGACCTTGCTTTGACCTAGCAAAGCTGTGATGTTATGTCACAGGTCTTGTTATCTCACAGGGAGAGTCTTCCCAGGTGTGATCAAGTGCAGCTTTGCCTTCCCTCCCTCCCACACCCTGCCTGAGCAGCAGAGCAGCACAGGGACATCACGGTCTGTTTAAGCACGTACGTTAAACACCTGAAGTTGCTTAGTTTAAATGCCCCATTTTCTGGGTATGATTTGCAAAAAGCAATAGCAAGTGAGGTGTCTAAACCCCATTGCTTTTAAGAGGGCTTAGGTGTGTCTAATCTGCTTAGATGTTTTTAATAATCTCTGCAGGCATCACCATGAAACCTCTGTGAAAATCAGGTCTAGATTGATTTCTTTCTTTTATCTTCCGACGTTCAGGTAATACTTGAAAAATGCCTTGTGACCCATAGATAGAAGCTATTGTCCACAATTTGCAATCATTATTAATGAGGCTTTTCAAGTGTTAGATTGCCTGGAAAAGACATATTCTATCTGTTTGCAAGAAGTATTTCAGCAAGTTTTCTTCCCATGGGTTACAGACAGCGAACACATTTGGTGCAGCAAGACCCATTGGTGCTGCCTCCATCCATCCCTGACTTTTCAGGCTGTTTCTTATGCCTCTTACCTGCCCTACCTTGCACAAGCAAGTTGAGAAAAGGGAAGCTTTCAAGCTTGGATGGGCAGATTGCACATAACCATGCCAGGCTCCAAACAGAACCAAAGTGCTGGAGACATAAATCAGGTCTGTAACATGAGGCTGCTGGAGGAGAACTCTTATTTTATGTACTCGACCTGTATGCAGGGTTCATTTCAGCATGACCCTGGCGTTACTCACTTTATCAGCTGTAAAGACAAGCTCACCAGCTGCACATTATGTTCACACTCCAAAGCCATTGGAAAAAGCAAGCAAAACCCCAGAGAAGGCCTGTGGGAACAGGCTAAAGAAGTCCCTTTTAAATAATTTGCTTTCCCTGTATAAAACGGAAAGAATTTACCTGGGATGGATATAAAATAAAACAATTCATTTCAAAGTAAAGAAGCAAAATGGTTTTCAAAGTAAAAAAATAAAATCAAGCTGAAATCTAAGATGGAGTGTTTTTTTCATGTTTTAAATTTTTCACGTTGAAATGCTAAAATGGATCTTCTCTGGTTTGTCAAGAAAAATGGGGTTCTCCTTTTTTATAGCAGAAAACATTAGCTGAATTCAGCCTAAGTCTGTGAATATTTTCAGTCACCCTGAACAGCATTTATTAGCAAATAAACAATTCACCTGAAAAATGTTATCTAGTTCTACCACAAGTGTTCTTCCCATTGCTTAAAAATACCCTATTTATAGACAAAGCTATTGTTGAGCACAGATTTAAGCTGTTGTGTTCATTGTCTGGCACAGCATCTCCTTGGGAAAGCAAACCAATTAAGCTATTCCATTTTGCAGCCTCAGTGCCTGTTTGTGCAGTTACTATGTGGTATAAGCGACCACAGTCTTACAGTATTTGACAGATATGACTGCAGTTCTTGTAAGCAAATACCCTGTTCTCAGTAGCTTTGAGGTATAAAATGGTCACAAAACAACTTAGGAAGGCAGGAACAGCTGAGATCAATGGAGCATCCTGTGTGCAGGTCTCTGCCAACCCCCCGTACCAAAAGCTCCCCCTCAAAAAAACCCTGCCAGGCAGTAAAATAAAAGCATTGTTCCTAACCCCTCTTAGTAAGAGGTAGCTTCTGGGCTGAAGCATGGGGAATTATGTCCTTTTCAAAATTGTTATTATACAGCAGAAAAAAAAAAAAAAAGAAAAAAGAGAAACGGAGATAAGGAAAAAAGCATTAAAAAGTACAGCTTGAACAGGGATACTTCTCATTATTTTGAGGATCTTCTAGAAGTCTGATTGCTTGCTTTGGCATTTGATGATTTCCGTCTTTTTGTGAAAGAGGTACAGCACAGATAAAATGAGTCACGCCTGCCTTGCCAAGGTGTCTCAGCCTTCTGTTGCAGGAGGCGGGAAAGCTGTGCAATGTGTCCTTTGGACTGAGGCTGGTGGAAGCAGGGCTGAGGGGCACTTTTCACTGTGACGATGACTGAGCACTGGCACAGGTTGCCCAGAGAAATTGTGGAGTCTCCATCCTTGGAGATATTCAAAACCCACCTGGACATGGCAACCTGCTGTATGTAGGTGACCCTGCTTCGATCAGGTGGTTGGATGGGATGATCTCCAAAGGTCTTTTCCAACCTCAAATGATGTTGTGATGTGAGCACGTGTCCTGACTCATTCTGGTGGTGTGCTCTGCAACCCTGCTACCTCTAGGACAGTTCTGGGCAGTGTGTGAAGGTTCTGTAACAAATCCCTACTCACACAGCTGCTCTTACCCTCACAGGGCTGACACCTTTCCTTTCACAGCCAAAAGGCTCAATCTATCTATTGATTTTATATTTATTAAGCCAAGCAGGCAAAAATTCACTGGCCAGTTTCATTAAGTCACTGCTTTTCCTCTTCCCAGCTAGGCAGATGGGCCAGGTTCACCCAGGTTCACAGCTGCCTCATGCCCCTGGGTGACCAAAATTGGCCTTCTTACCTGCATCTGTTGGCTGCTACTAACCCAGATAGGAAAAACCCTGGTGACCTGCATCCAGCTCTGACACTCACAACATAAAAATGATGTGGATGTGTTAGAATGGGTCCAGAGGAGGGCAACAAAGAGAGCTGGGGCATCTCTCCTATGTGGAAAGGCTGAGGGAGTTGGGGCTGTTCAGCTTGGAGTAGAAAAAGCTCCAGGGAGACCTTATTGTGGTTTCTCAGCACCAAAAAGGGGCTTGTAAGAAAGATTTTAGCAGGGCCTGCTGAGATCGGACAAGAGGTGATGGTTTTAAACTAAAAGAGGGTTGATTTAGATTAGACATAAAAAAGAAGTTTATTACATTGAGGGGGGTTAAAATTGGTATAGGTTTCCCAGAGTGGTGGTGGATGCCTCATCCCTGGAAACATTCATAGTCTGGTTGGACAGGGCTCTGAACAATCTGATCCAATGAAAAATGTCCCTGCTCACTGCAAGGGGGTTAAACTAGATGAGGTTTACAGGTCCCTTCAAACTCAAACCACTCTATGATTCTATGAGCTAAACAACAGAAACTTCTTGGTTTTTTTATCAGTCTTCTACATGTCACAGCCATTTTGCAGCCATCAGCTTGGGGATCAGGTTAAAATGTCAGTACAAAAGCATAGCTTTGTAAATATTACATTTGCATATAAATTATTTGTTTAGTTGTGGTGAGGAAAGGGCTGCTGGACAGTCTGAATCCCTGGCTGTCAAGAGCTGGTCCAGCTCTGCCTGTACTGGGTCTTGGGGGATATACCACTATTTATAACCTGCAAATTATTTATAGAGCTCACCTTTTCTCATCTGTCTGAGATCCACAACATGCCTCCTGTGGCTCTGAAGCCATGTGAGGTTTACAGTGATGGAGAAGCACACACAGACATGGTGAGGCTACAGCCAGACCCAAGAGCGTGAGGTGGCACTGGCTACTATTTGCAAAAGCCATTTCTCTCCAAATTGGCAATTTAACAACACCATGGCCTTGTGTTTGTCAGGTGCAGGAGCAAAACACAGAATGGTCTTTGAAGTGCCTTAGCAGCTGCAACAGCTCCCTGCTAAATTAAAGGAAAATGCTTAAAGCTCCTGTGTGCTGCTCAAATGCTCGCTCAGCAATGAATATCACAGAGCTGAAACTGCCCCCATTGATTCCATGTGTTCATTGAAAAGCCTTGGGAGGCACAAGCCATGCTTTACAGTGGAAGCACAAAGAAACTCTTCTCTGGGAGCAGAGTTTTCTTTACCCTGTGAAGGAAACAAAGCTGGTAAATCACTCATTTGAAGGTCTTTTCCTACTGAGACACAGGATAACTCTGCAGCAGTTTGCTAAATGCTCAGCCCTCGGGTAGAGGGAATTCAAGTGTTCCACATGCTTAGAGCAGTACAAGAGAGTCAGAGAACCACCTCCTCCCCGTGCCCAGGTGGCATTAATTCATGCCTCATGTCGGCACATGGTTGAGTTTGTATCCTTAGAGAACTCCAACTTTATTTTTCCCATCTGGATAGGAATAGCAGGAAGGCTAATTAAACTCTGAACTGTTGCTCATACTCATCATTCCTTCCTTATAATGCAATTATTTCATATTTCAGCACAGGAGCTTTGGTCCCCTAGAAAAAACTGCCTTACTCCTTTGCCTCTGTGCTCAGGGCATTCCATGCAGAAAATGCAATTAATTTCCTTGCAGGAACACCCAAAGAGTGTGATAAAAGCTAACCCACAGCACAAACAGATCCCTCGATCCCTGTGAGAAATGTGCAATCCAGCGCAGCACTGCTGCACAAGAATTTAGGGAAACAGCACGACCTAGCGTTCCCTCTGCTTCTCACTGCTGCTCAAAGACTGATGGCTCCTGGTGATATCTTTGCAAGTACTGCCCCTACCAAGCTCCCATGAACACAGGGTTTCCTTCTGTAACTCCAGTTTCTTTTCTGCTCCCCACTGAGGTTTCTCCTCCCTCCAGAGGTTTATGTCCCTGCCTTTGGCACGTCTTGCATCTTTGTCTGAAGAGGGAGGATCTGACACAATTCTGTGAAGCAAGAAGCTGTTCAAAAGCAGCATGGACTTGGGAAGGAGGCTGCTTCACAGCCACACTGCACAAGATTTTGACAGTCTTCCCTTTCCCTCTCTGAGCACTTATGAGGTTTCTGTGAACATCACCGAATGCAGGAGGTGTAGGGGACGTCGGCACTCTGTGTCCTCTCTGCATCTTGTTTGTGCAGGCCATGCAAATTGACATTACAAGTTCTGACCTGAAACATAGCACCAGGCATGTAGCTTCACTGCATATAACACATATCCATGAAATGCCTTCTAAAGCAAGCCAGTTTAGCTTGACATCTCTTCTACTAAAGCTCATCAGCTGCTCTGCTGCTGGTGGTTATACGCGTCTGTCATGGCAGGGTTGCCCACGCATGTCTGTGCTACCAGCATGACCCTTGAAGAAAGGCTCCACCACAGGTACCCTAATATGAACACTCGAGAGTCTGGATCTGCTCTGCTCTGCCATCACCAACACAGCCAGAAAAATTTTGGGTAGCTCAATAAGCAGCTTCTGATCACCATATTTCAGACAGACCTTTTGACAGACATCTACTTTTGACTAGTCTGTTATTCATCCACTCTCAAAGAACTGTCCTTCTAAGACACATCACACTGTAAAAACCTACCACTATCTGTTGGAGGCTTAGGACTGTGTGCTTTGAAAGAAAAACCCTGGAATTGCAAAGCAGCCCTAGCCCGTGCAACGCTGCCCTGAGGAACAGTGTGTTTTCCTGACCTCAGGGTTGATTGCCTTGTCTCCTGGAGGCTGAGGATGCCTGAGAGATTTTTGTTGCAGCCAGTGTAATTGCAAATGCTTGGGCTATTCAGGTAAATGCAACAACAGAGGATACTCCTTCCACATGCTCCTCAATAAAGACCTTGATCAGGTGCACCATTAACCAAAGTCAAACCTGCACAAAATCACATACACAGGGAGCTATGAAAGATCATTTGTGACTTTCTCTGCAGGCAAATTGCAACTTTGTGTGTGGACACTGGCAGACTTGCAAAGGAAAGGCAGACTGGTTTGCAGCCAGTCATGGATGGGGTCAGATGACCCCTGTGTTTGATATTTGCTGAATGAACAAGCAATGATGGAGCTGATCTTTGGCACAGCTTCCACATGCACCATGCAGGACCACAGGTTTGGCAAAGGTCATCCTTGCTGCATCCAGCGTTACACAGCATGGTGTGGGAGCCATGTGTGGGGCAGCCAGGTTGTCCACCCTCGGGCTTCCAGCTGTGATCCTCCAGAGAGGAGTATCAACCCATCTGCGCCTTGGCAAGAGTTTCTTCTCTGTTGCGTAAACACAAAAGCAAATAACCAAACCTCAAAACAAGATGCAGCTTGCCTAGCCTTGAATGCAGGCTGGAAGCAGCACTGCCCTGACAGCTCCAGTGGAGCAGAGCCCTGCATGTTGACAGAGATCTGAGTCAGCCACAAAACTGGATGAACGGATGGCCTGGCAGCAGATAAAAAGGACAACTCCTTATCTATCGCCCACACCATCTGGGAACATCACTCCTTGCCTTCCTAATTATTTTTACTGCTTGATCTCAAGAGGTGTTTCTGGCACGACCCATAACCAAGTGACCCTGCTGTTCCTTGCTCTCTCACCAGCAGTTTGCTTTTCAGCCACTTTATTACCATCTTCACCTGTGAATCAGATAATGGCTTATGTGATCCCAGAGCATTAGTCCCACTTGTGTTGTCGCAAGCTTTTGGACATTCCAATTTTCTGGGGATTATATGCAAAGCAGAAAAACATCAGCCATGCCTTTCATGCTTTTCCCAAGTCTTTCTTTTCCCTGGGGACAACTCTTTTATCTCAGGGAGCCTTACAGAGAAATCAGCAATTCAATTGTGCTATTTTTTTGGCCTTTAATTCCAGATACTTATTCCTGTTTGATCACATCATGCAGCAACTCACAGGAAAAGAATGAAATTGCTCCTGGTTGCAGACGCTAGTTGCTTGCTAAAGCAGACAGCACTCTTTTGTATATTCTGACCTTATTTTGTGCAGTCTTTCAACCTGTCAGTCATGAGGTCTGATTCTGTGAAATACAGAATTTAACTTGTTTTAGGTGTGAGTTCATCAGATCAGAGCTGGCTTAGCTTTAAGCTCGTTCTGAGATCCTGCTGATGAACTTCAGTGAAAGAGTAAGTCTAGGATGCAACCCAAGCGTGGCTCCAAGCACTTGTCCTGCAGGAGAGGTTCTTGGGAACAGACCTTTCCTCACTCTGCTGATGCAGGAGTGAGGCTGCAGGATTCTGTAATATTGCAGGGCAGATTAGCTGATCCTAATGATCCCTCCTGAACAGATAATCTATAGCTAATGAATACAGTGTGTTAGACATAAGCCAGCTCAAACTTGCCTGCAGCTCAAACTGCTAATGAGCATGGATCTCAGCCATCCATCCTATAGTCACATCCTTCTGGGATGGACACCTGCAAGTGTTGTCACCCTGTGTCCACTGCATCCCAGACACTGCTGAGGTGAGGAAGTGGCTTCCAACCCTCCTGTGTGGGTCTTGCTGTGCAGAGTAAAGGATGAGGTGTGGGTGAATGCACATAGGGCACTGCCTAGTGTGGAGTCCTCCCAGCCTGCAGAGCAGAGGCCGGGAGGACTCCTGTGGGCTAGGACCTTGTCACCTGCCCTCAGCCACCTGAGGGGGGCCAGCCAAGCACAGACCTCACTAAAACCCTGTGCTGAATCAGAGTCTTGATGGCAGAAAGCAGAACAAGTTTGTTAATTACTGCACTTGTAAATCTTTGACTGAACTGAAAATTGTAAGGCAAGTAATTTATTTTATGCACAGATTGTATCTATTTTAATAGGATCCAAAAATAGAGCTTTAACATGGTGGATTTAAGGTCTGACATGGCACAGGGTTTTTCAATGTGAAATTTTCCAGGGTGTTTAATGAAGCTGTTTTTTCCCAGAGCTAAAGCATTATGTTTTGTGTCACAGTGCACTGAAGGGACACATGGACTCTGAGCCCCACCTGACTGGCCAGTCAGAGGCTTGCGTTACTATCCATGGCTCCTCTAATTCAGGATCTAATCCTGCCTGGGAAATTCTAATCCTGGGAAAGGGACTGTCTCAGAGTGCAGAGGTATCTTCAGGGTCTGAGGCAATTCCATCTCCCTCATGAGCTTTTATTCTGTGTGAGACATCCCTGTCTCAATTCCCTGTCCAAACTATGAGATGGTAAAACACAGGTGCCTTGGAGATCTCTGAGACTGTGATGTGCCACTTGGCTGAACAGTGATGCTCTGTCAGTCTGCAGGAGTTTTCCCAGTACTTACTGGTGTAGGAGACTTAACGTTGCCACCTTGCACTCCATACAGGGGCCAAGAGGTGTATTTAATGTGAAGGACAAAAACATTGCTGCCAAGAGTTACTGGAGAAGATGAAGATGAGCATTTGGGAGATTGGTTTAGCTTCTCTCGGGGGAGGATCCCCGAGGTTTGATCTCCAAGAGCTGAAATGACCCTTCTGTTACGAAAGCCATGGTCACTGGCAAAGGGACTGTCAGGGATGCTGTGAGCACACAGGCTCCGCTGTCTGCGGATTTCCCAGTGGGCATTCCCCACACAGCTTCGCTGATATAATCAAGGCCAGGACTTATTTAGTGCTCATCCAGTCACAGCCATTGCAAGGGGACTGATTATAGGCTACTCTCCTGGGCACTATTTCAGTCTGGGACTTGCTGGAGGAGTACAAATAGCATGGCAGCTGCACCGAGGAGGTATTCCTATGTGACAGAGAAGCTAAGGCCCATGTCAAGGCCTTGCTAATTGCTCAGATTATTGCTGCTGTTAACAGGGCAGCAAATTATGTCAGGGAGCCTTTTAGCAGTCATACTACTCCACCTACAAATGATACACAGTCCTGAATTAAGGCTGACAAACAGTAATAAAAAGGAGTTGAATTAATAAAATCTGAACGCTGAGAATAAACATCAAATTTAAAGCAAACAACAGCTGAAATATTGACTTTGGCAAAACAAAGTGATACTGAGAGAAAGAAGAAAATGTTATGGAGAGAAGATTAAGGGCACAATTATGGTTCAGGGCAAGTTTTACCAAGCACTTTGGAAATGCTGCTCAGACATATCCAAGTTTTGGTCTGCGCTGATGCAGCTGTAAATGCCCTCTCCTGTCAGAGGCTATTGGAACTAGGGAAACGACCCCAAGAGCCAAGACCGAAGGCTTCAGTGCTGAAAGTATCCTTCCTTCTGATGCTACTGGAATATTTAATATCACCACTACATCTGCTTCTCCTCATTGGGTGGAATTCTTCCACATTGTGATGTCAGTGGGCACAGCAGACCAGGGATGTGCACTCTGAGCAATACTGACATTCTCCATTGGAGAAGCAGGATGGTACCCCCCATCTTATTATCAGGCAACTGAAACAGAGATAGGGACAACTTTGCCTGAGGAAGTGAAAGGTGTTAGTAGGAATGACATCTGTAAAACCTTAGCTTTGCTTTCTCATGGGAAAGCCCCCTTTTCCTCTGAGTCCAAACAATGATGTATTTAGACTACTGTACCCACCACACACACAAAGGACCTGGCTAATCTCTCATTTACAGCAGTAAAAAGTAGGACTAAGTTACCTAAATCAGTGACTTCACTGTTTTAGGTCCAACCCATGTGGAGACCCAGCTCCACATTTGCAGTTGCCTGTCTCTTAAAGCTGGAAGGTCTAAGTTTTCATGTCCCATGCCAGGGAGTCTGACCTGAGAGATCATCCTTCTCCTCAGATTTCCCATCATTATAGCTGCCATAAGGAATTCAATTCACCAGAGGCTGTGTTTTTCTGTTTTGTTTGTTTTGGGGTTTTTCTTTAATAACACTGTGCCCTATTTTCTTGCTTACACCATCAGAGGCTGTCAGTATACAAGGTATTAACACCATCTTCCCCCACGTATAGAAGTGTGTAGATGTCACACTACTTTGAGCAAACTGATAAAACACCTTGGATTCCAGGGGCTGGGGAACCTCTGCTGTTTTTGTCATAAACTTAATTCTTTGAAGTCTTTTAAAGAGAGCTTTTCTTGGTGAATTTGCTTGTTTGTTCCATTTGTTTTTTCATGGTTTGTTGGGGGTATTTATGAGAAGGATTGGTTGCAGGGACTTCTGGGTTTGATTTACTCAAAATTTAGACTTCCCCTACATAAAATATGGCTTAGTGCCATGGCATCTTCTTCCACTGAATTATGTCATCTCATGAAACAAGTGGCAATTAATACATTCTCAAGAGTATTTATGAGTAAATAGCTGTGGTTGACCACAGTGGGATGAGGAGTTTGGAGACATCCTTGGTGTGTGCAGTAGGCTTTCCTGCAGAGGGATGGACAGTGCTATGACAGGGCTGTGTAAGAGCTCACCTTTAATCACTCTTCCCCTGTTTTCTAAGTCTTCTACTGAACAGGGATTTTTGGTCTCTCTGGAGGGCATTAGAGTCTGTAATCTCATTAGCAGTAGCAGGCTGCATTTCCATCTTCCTATGTGACAACCTAAAAGCTTTTAGAAAACAACTGCTTGTAAGGACAGCCCCTACAAATGCCAGGAAAATGACAATGCTATCCATTTCTTGATTGTATTCTCAGCTCTCTGCTGGTTTTCCATGGACTCCTTTTTAACTGGAATGCCAAAATGCACCCCATATTTCTTTGTTTTCTAAACTGGTGCAATCAAAGGCTGACGCAATCCCTGCAGCATAGACTGGTGGCTTTGCAATAATTAACAGCAGAGTCTTGCCGAGCATGCAACAGTCCAGTGCTTGCAGTAACCTCCCTATAAAGTATTTAATCTTAGTGAGGTGTAGGTTACATCACCTCAAACCAGCCTTGAAAGCTCCTGATCAGCCACATCAATACGAGCGAGCGTTGCCAGTGACTCGGTGTCCCAGCCTTGCTAGGCTCTGTAGCAGCAAATTAACACGGCACAGCTGGTGCTCTCAAAAGCTTCACATTCAGAGTAGCTGATACAGATTTGGAATCCCTGGTGGGTTACGAGCAGAAGATGACTGTTCATGCCCAGGGTAGGAGAGACTGATATTATCGACATCAGTGTTACTACTGTGATGCCTTAAGTTTTAGCTTTTCTATTTTTTAGATTCTGTGCTGTTTTAGTAGGTAGTTTTAGGTTTCATATTAAGTGTTACTAAGCTCTCTTCACAGAGTAGATAGACGAAAGAATTCCTTCTCTAGCTTGGTACCAAAGACAACTTTCAAGCCCAAGAACAAAAACAACGGTGAAGTGAGAAGAAAAAACCAAAGAGGATGGAAGCTGAAGCTGTAGTTGGACAATTTAACTCTAATGTGCTAATGGACCAGAACTTATAAAAGTGTGAGACCTCACGATCAGACGTCCAGTTGGTAACCATTTTAAGGTGAATCTTGAGTGTAGTCCAGCTGAGCTCTTGTGCAGCCCAGGAGTACCCATTGGGGCCTTTTAATAAATACCTACTTATCCTTTTGCTCTGCATAGTCTCTGTTCCAGGTCAGCCTCAAGAAGGCATCGACTGAAAGTTCCTTTTGTCTCTGATTTT
The DNA here is from genome assembly GCA_013390105.1 of Tichodroma muraria. Lineage (NCBI taxonomy): Eukaryota > Metazoa > Chordata > Aves > Passeriformes > Sittidae > Tichodroma > Tichodroma muraria. The sequence continues at coordinate 4,958 of WAAG01088248.1, read as the reverse complement.
AAACAAATCCAAATACTGGTATTGCTTGCCTGTAGTAATTTTAAGAGGCTTAACAGCACTGAGATTGAAAGACTGCTGAGACTTCCTGGGACAACAGCTTGTGGATTCATGACAAGTATGCATAAGAAATAGCTGGGTTTAATATCTTCATTTCATTATAGCAACTTCATTCTAAGTGGGCATGAAGAACAAAAGGGAGCAAAGTCCTGGAAAGTCACAGCAGTGTCATCCTTGATGCCAATGAGGCTGCATGGATCTTGCACAGCCAACTCTCAGGGACAGCCAAGATGCATTTGGGAGCTCTTATCACCCATTAAAGTAAGGTTGATTTTATGTTAATGAAAATGGCATTGCATTGTTCATCTGTACAACACTTCAACGTCCTGCAGGGAAGGAAGGCTACAAAAAGGTAGAAAGATTTTCTCTTTTCTGCAGAGAAAATCTCTGCAGAGTGTTGCCCAATTTGTAAATCTGTCCAAGCAGCAAATACTTCATTTAAAACTACAGTTTAGAAAGGATTTTCAATTCAAAATAATTCTTTAGGGCTATAATGAAACTAGGGAGAATTGGATCCTGGAAGGCTATTTCTGTTTGTAAGAGAGATTGATATGAGACATACAGCCTTGGGCTTTGGGGGCTTCCGTCTCACTCAGCCATTGCATTACTGAAATGTGAAATTATTAGCCATAAACAGGTCACCCAGATCTCCTAAAATAAGAGTCTAAGTTCTCCCAAAAGCCAACAGAAAGAGGAAGAGCCTTCCAGAGACCACTACAGGTAGCATTCGTCATCTAAACTGGAGATTTAACCACCTTCCACCTATTAGAGACACAAGTTGTGAGGCAGGGAGACTGGGATTCTAGGGCTTCTTGGGGGGATGTTGCAGCTGATTCCATTCCATGAGGAATGTCACCTCATGGTAGCTCAGGTCTCCTTCTTGTCCTCTGTTCCAGTGAGCTTTGTGTTGACACAGCCCTAATTCATTGCAAATATTTCTCTAGTTTTTCATCTCTGTGCTGAAATGTGAAATGGTGTTCAAACTTTGTGTCTGCACCAGGGGCAGCCAGTGGTTCTCCCTGGGTCTGACAGGGAGTTGGGCCTTTTTACTCTTCAAGCACAGTGAGGTTGGTTCATGTGCTCCATTGTGCAGACTGAGATGAGAGCTCGAGGGAAAAAAATCCTAAAATTCCCTTCTGAGCACAGCATCATGAAATGGTGTGGATTGGAAGGGATCTTAAAAATAATTAGGTTCCAACTCCCCTGCCATGGACAGATACCTTCCACTAGAAGGTTTTCTAGGGTAGAAATACGTGGATTTAAATTTGGGGGATGTTGCATATTTTCAGGAAACAAAACTTGAGAGTCTTCTGGACCTCCTCACAGGAGCCTGGAGAAGGAGGTGCCCCTGTGCCAGCACTGAAAGTCCTGCCTGGGATAGGGACTTGTGGACAATGTCTTACTCAGTAACTAGTCACCCTGACACACTCCTTCCCACTGCTGGCCTGGGAAGTGTCCTGTGGAGACTTTTGTTAAAACAAACCTATTTTGACAATTTTTTGACAGTCTCTCATTTCTGACAGCACTTCCCACAGTGGCTTTTCTCTGGCTAGCCCCAGCCTGCTTTGACAATATCCACAGGGAACCTGCAGGGCAAAGGCTCCTGGCAGCAATTAGCACCTTCTAGTCCAACTCAGTGAGCGGCTGCATTACTCTGATACCCCTGCACAGTCTGACCCAGCACTGCAGCACACACACAGTGTGTGGGGCAGGACACCGCCACCACCCATCCTGCCACCGAGGAAGAGGAGGAAAGGGGCAAAGCCAAGTGCCCAGCATCAAATCAAAGGGTTACTTATACCAGATACTGAGCTGCAAATTTCCCACCTGAGCCAAATGGCAGGTTCTGAGCATCTAAGTTCAGCAGGAAAACCCAGCTACTCTGGTGGCACTGAGTGTCCTGCTGAGTGTCCTAAGGGTGGGCACAGAAATCTTCCAGGCTACTGGGCATTAACTGACCCTTTGAGGTTGTTTTGGGGTTACAGAAGAGCTGGACCCCCAAAGGAAATGATGTGACAGCCGACCTGTCAGAGGGAGAAGCTGGGAGGCAGGAGACAAATTTCTGTATCCCTGCAGAGCAGCCGGGGAAGGCAGGAGTTTTCCAGCTCGGACAGACTCCTGACTGTGGAAGCCTTCGCAGAGGCTGAAGAGACGTTAATTGTAAATAAGTCATGATGTCTTTCATAGAGGTGCTACTTCCGAAGAGCAGTCTCTTGTTTTTGGGGTGAAATGCTGAGTAAGCAGCTGGTCATGGAGGTTTTACCAAGTCCTTAGAAAATGGGGTTTCTCCCTCATTTCCCACAGCTTACTGCCATCTAGTGAAACTTGCTGGGAAGACGATTAAGCCCCTTCCCCGCCCCCCTTGCCCCCCAAACCCATTAAAAGGAGGAGGACATCCTTTCAGGCAGCAGTGGTTCCAGGCAAGGCAGTGTGCAGCAGGCGAGGGGCAGACAGATAGGAAGACGCGTTGTACGTGATGATCCCATTTCTGAAAGGTGTACTGACTCTGCCGGGAAGATTTTAGCTCAAAGAGAGGTTTACCCAGGTGCCGTGCATGACTTTTGCTCATGTGATAATGCGATATGATAATTGCTCATGTGGATCCCCCTGAAACAGGCAAAACTATGGACCCTTTACCTTAGCTGGAGAGAACCTCGTGCGGGGCTGCAGTGGTGAAGGAGAGTTGCCAAAGTAGTTTGTTTTCTCAAGACAGGTTAGGAAGGAGGGGCTGGGCTACCTTTTCCTGGTTTTAATCTCTAGAATACAATCACAGGAGCCAGTGTGATCAGAAGGTGGGGATCTGGATAAGGGCTGTGGACAGAAGCTAACAGCCACACCCAAAACATGGAATGGCCACCTAGGAACAAGAGTGCAGGGAAGGGAGCAGGGAAAAGTCTCCTGGCTTTACCAGGAGAACCTCAGCTTCTCAGACACAGAATGAGATGTTTTCTATGCAGAACTCCTATTCAGAAAGCTTTTTTATAAAGAAGAGCTTAGTGAGCTGCATTAAAGCACAGACATGTTTCTTTCTGATATATAAAAAGCTACTTATTTCCCATGTCAAATAAGAAATAGCTAATTGCTAAAGAAGTATGGCCTTTCTAACCAGTACTTGCACTGAATTTAATGCATCCTGAAAATTAATCGACAAATGGCCAATTCTCCTCATTCTGTGTGCTCCATGGAGAGCACTGGGGCACCTCAGATCCCATCCTGCCTTCAAGCAAGGAAACAACCAGGGATTAATCTGAAAAATGTACAGATAGCAACACTGTTCCACAAATACAGATCAGTTTTGTGTCCTGCATGTTGTGCAACTGTCCTGACTGCAGCTGTTATGTGATATATTATCCCAAAGCAGTGGAACAGATGAACTTCACAAGGATGGAGAAGCCAAACAGGAACAGCCTAGCCCTTAAATATCAAGATAGAGTTGAAGGTATTGAGGACCTTTCAGGAAGTGTTTACATGGCTAGATCATGTCAGACCTGATTAGTCAGGTAAAAGCTGCATAGGAGGGGTCAGGGAGGGGATGTAGCCTCACCCAGTTCTCAGATTGAAAGAAATGCCCACGTCTGAAGGTCTTAATATTGAAGGTTTTCACTCAGTCAGGTCAAAAGAAGGAAAGACTGTTGAGGTGTGGGGGCTGCAAGACTTGCTGTGGATGTCTTACCAGTTGAGGAGTGTTGAACTGGAGGTCTCTCAAGATTTATTTGCTAATTTTGGTTTGTTTCTTTTTAAGCAAAGCCAGCAATGCTAAGAAGTGGGCTGTCTTCATACATGAATACAGAGATAAATGTGATGAGTGTGTGACAATCAAGTACCTCCAATGCCAAGTTTTTATGAGGCAAGGAAGGTTAAATACTTTTTCTACATCTGACACCTATCAGAGCCATCATCAGACGGTGGGAGGGTTTTGCATGCTTAGTATACAATAACACACACAAAGTCGAGCCACAGCCCAATGCCTGCACCATGACTGTGACATAACTCAGTCTTTGCGTGACCTGACCTCGTGGAAGGTATCCCTGACCATGGAAGGGCGTTTGGAATTAGAGGAAGTTTAAGGTCACTTCCAACCCAAACCAATCCCATTCTGGGATGCTGTGACTGGTGTGCATTTGCACACTGCAGAATCTCTCAAGATCGAGCATTTACAGTAGTGTGGGTACCACCAGAGACTCTGGGAAAAGCAAATTAATTCTTCAGCCTTGGACCTTTGTTTTAGTAGCAGCCCAAACATTTGCAGTCCCATTTTGTGGGAAGACAACTCAGTGTGTGCATATCAAACACTATTCATGTACGTGTAGTGAAGTCTCCAGCACCAGGTCTCTAAATTACCCCAGACTTTATTCCAGTGGTTGAAGATATTCCACATAAAACACCAAAGGGAGCTGCTGGAGCCAGTGCTTCATCAGGATCAATATACAGGCAAAGTATAATATGATCATTGGTGGATTAAATTGGAGGCAGTAGGAATATCATGATGTATTTGAGATGTGGGACTTTTTGTCATGAGGAAGATAGAAGAAATAAACCCAGTGTGGTAAAATTGCTTTTGAGACAGGAAGAATGTCTGCATTACTGGAATACCTTGAGGATATTTTTCATAGATTACTACGGCTACCATTTGGCAATTTTCATTATTTAGCCTGACCTGAAAACACCAGGTCATAGAATTTCATCTCATCATCCTCGCTTTCAAATCTATTTCTGTTTTTACATTAATTCAGTGGCTGAACCACAGATTTTCCTATTCCTATAAAACCATTTTGAAGTCTTCTTTTAGGAAATATTTTCTAGAAGCTTTCCAAGACATTTTATATTTCAGAAGCACTAAATGTATGACCTTTTTGTAAAACTCTATCCTGGAAGTAAAATAACGACAGTTATTGATTAAA
>WAAG01088246.1:0-10287 GCA_013390105.1 Tichodroma muraria | reverse complement strand
GTGTTCAGAAGGTGTTTGTGCCCTCACTACAACTGCAGGTATCAACTTGCTAGACAAGAGCACAGAGTAAATATTACAGGTAGATAATTTTATGTTTCCACTCCTTTTTCATCTCCAGGTCAATTGCAAAAGAACTTGCAGACTGGCTTATCAGCAACAATGTAGTTGAGCACATTTTTGGACCAAATTTGCATATTGAGGTTTGTATTCAGTTATTATTAATTTGACTTAAACATGGAGCATTAACTTGTTGTTCTAGTAAATCTTTCCCCACTATGTTCTCACTTTGCAGATCATCAAACAGTGCCAAGTGATTCTGAATTTTCTTGCAGCTGAAGGGAGACTTAGTACTCAACATATAGACTGTATTTGGGCTGCTGCACAGGTATATATTGAATTTTTATAATTGCAGGAGTGATAAAAGAAAAACAAAATAGAAAATAAGTTGATTTTGTTTCACACTCTTAAAGTTGAGTTTTTTTGCTTTTTCTTGGCTGAGAGTTTTGCTGGCCAAGATGTCAGGTTAGGTAACTGCCACAGTTACTGGGTTATTTATTAGATGCAAAAAATCACCCTGGCTACTTTTATACAAGGAAAAAAATGAAGTTGTATAGCAAGGACAGAGTGTTTTCATTGAGAATGGGAATGAAGGTTTTAGGGTAGTTGCAATATTTTTACTATTGTGCTAAATTGCCTTGCTCCTGTGTATTGTAGCTTCCATTTCTGGTACTCCTGGTGGGAACAATCAGGTGAAAATTGTGGCAGTCAAGTTTACAGCTGTGCTCCTCTGCTGGTGTTAAAAATCTGTAGAAGGCACTGAAATTTTATTTTTTGCTTGCTAAAGCTGGAAACTCTGATAGGTTTTTGTCTTCAGAAAGATTTATTTGTGTCCTTTTAACGGGTCGCTGTACTGTTATTTTAGGTTGTGACATTTTTTATTTAGGGGATTTGAATACAATAGACATGAGCAGGCCTAGGGAACACACTATGTGTTATAACAGGTTACAATTTAAAGGGGGTTTTTTTGTGTTCAATATTTCTTTGTCAATTATTTCAATCAAATAGTACTGAAATTCTGAAACCAGTGTGGTCCATTGTCATTAAAACATGCAGCTGGAATGTTAATTGAGTGCTCACTGGATCAGCATTTGCTCCAGTATTTTTGTGTCAGAATAATTAGTGATTATTTATTTCACACTACACTTTAAGACAGTATTTTCACTTCCTTGGTGTTTCCACGCAGTATCTCACACACTTAGACCTCTGGATTTTTTTAATATATTTTATACTGCTTTAGGAATAATATAATTACCTAATTTTGATAATGTTTTTATGGTTTAAGTGTTCATTTTGACACAGTGATATTTTCAAAGTATTTTTGATACCAGAATTAAGTATGTCCTGATTACTTCCTATAAAAGGCTTAAACCTCTAACGTTGTTTAAAGGGCTGACACCTTTAGACTGAAAGAATAGAAGGCCTTAAAGTGTATTTTCCAATTTTTAAATGAGCTTTTAGACAAAAATTCATCTTCCCTAAATTGAAATTATCTCAAGATGTTTAAATGCATGTTTGTATAGAACCCACATGATTTCATTGCGCTGTGAATCCTGTGGAAGTTGGCCTTTCAGTTGTAGCACGGTACACAGTAAATTGCTGACACAGATATTTTAATGCCAGGAAGGCAAAATAAAATAAATCATGAAAAAAACCCTTCTGAGGTGCAAGTGTGGTAACCGACGTAAGAGTTTTTTTTCTAGAAGTTTCCTGTAACCATTATTTTATCTTTCGAATAACAACATCCTTACAAACGTAATGAAACTCTTCTAAGTGTCTGTGAAAAGCAGCATTTAACCAAAGAGGAATCATCCAGCAGCACAGTCACTTTCATGTGGAAATAGTTAGCTGAACACATTATCATATTTTCTGACACCTATCACTGGAAAAACAAAAGAATTCTTTATAATCCTCACACAGTCTGTTCCTGAGTAGTCTTTATTTGTATTTACCGTTGCTGATAAGGTAATCATTGCAAATACTGCTTCCCTCGAGATTTAGGATATAAACTAATATTTTAGAAGTTGTATTTAAGTTCAAATACAAAACAAACGTTCAGTTCTTCTTTTCATCTAATCTCTTGGAACTGGAACTAAGAAAGGAACTGTTATGTTTGATTTGTACATTTGCAGGCTTTACAGTGTCAAAATCACTTTAGTCAAAATTGCAAATCTTCTGGAGTTTGAAATTATTAAACAACTGCTTCGTGATAATTTGTGCAAATGTTTATTTGCTGCAATATTTGATTTATTTGTTTATTTTGCTGTTCCTGTTGCCTTCTCTGTTTGTACCTTGCAGCTGAAGCATTGCAGTCGTTACATACATGACTTGTTTCCTTCTTTGATCAAAAACTTGGACCCTGTCCCACTTAGACACCTTCTTAACCTTGTCTCAACTCTTCATCCCAGTGCTCACACTGAACAGGTAAAAACAAGGCCAGCAACGTCACTAGCACAAGAAAAGCAATTAAATGAGAGTGTTAAACAACTAAAATGATGGATTTGTCTTCCTAAGGGAATAGTCGCTATTGCAGAAAGGGGGAATGGTATGAGTAAAGTTGTCAGGTTTCTTCAATTGCACCTTTCCTGGCTTTTGAAGGATAATTTCTAGAGATTTTTCAAAGGCTGCATAACCACTGACGGAAGATTTTAACCTCCTGTCTGAAGTTAGAATGTGTTTCACGCAACGTTATTTAGTTCATTTGTTTATTTTGATGAGTTTATTTTGGTGAGCTGTAGTATTGGCACGGTGAAAAATAAACAGTGGATCTTTATATCCAGAACCTGCTGCTTAATGGGACTTGTCCCTGGTTTTCTTTGCAGACCTTGTATTTGGCGTCCATGCTGATCAAAGCCCTGTGGAATAATGCACTGGCAGCTAAGGCTCAGCTGTCAAAACAAAGCTCCTTTGCATCTTTACTGAGTACCAACCTGCCCATAGGAAACAAAAAAGGTACGTGGTTTTCCAGTAGATCTGGGAGTTAAATGTGGAATTTTCGTGGTCTCCATGTTGAGTTTGGACAAAAAGCAGGTATAGAACTTTCTCCCTTAAGTCTTTTTTAAAAGTGTCATGCTGGTATATTTTTCCAGCAGAACTTGAGGCTGTAGATGAAAGCATGAAAAGTCTGTGAGTGCTTTTGGAAAGCTTTGTGTTTCAGATCCATTCTGTTTGTATAGCTAGGGTAGTCTGTATTTTTCTTTTTTCTTTTTAATTCCGAAAATGATCCATAACTGTTCTTGTTCTTATGCACACTTGTAACTTAATAGCTACACAAAATCTTACAAAAGCTTGCTTACTTTTTACCTAGCTTTTGGTATTACATGCTGTTTCTGATTTGGTGATTTTCTTTTTTACTTGACTGTGTATTTCCCCACAGTCATTACTAAAGGTGCTGCCAAGCCATTTTACTGTAGTTTCCCTTTCTCTTCATACTGCTGATTTTTATGAATCATGGACAACTATATGCTGACAAAACGATTTTTAGTCACTTATTTTTCCATCCTGCTTTTTTCCTTCAGAAGAAGAGGAGCTCAGAAGAGCAGCCCCTTCCCCTTGTAAGTATAGTTTTAGTTGTACACCACAATCTGGCTCATTTGATTCTACGATGCTTTCGAATTTGGAACAGAATTAAATTTGAAATTCTGGATTTCTGAGAAATCAAATGAAATGATATTTTGAGTAGAATCTAGGAAATTTGTGTACCTGTGGCAAGAAGAGACGTCAAAATACAAACGTAAAATGCTCAGTGTTCTAAACGAAATTTTCAGTTTTAGGTAGATATGGTTTAAGTCATATCCCTGTTTGCTGGAGGAATGCTCAATATTTGAGGCAGATTTATGCAATGCTGTTACATTCCAGTAATTGCCTGTCACAGAGTAACTGGGAAGTGTGGTTCTGAATTAGGGTCACCAGCAGCAAGTCCTCAAAGCAGTGACAACAGTGACACCCATCAGAGTGGAGGCAGTGACATTGAAATGGAGGAACAGCTGATTAACAGAACCAAACACGTCCAACAGCGACTTTCGGACACAGAGGTAAGAGTGCAAGTCTGACTCTGGGAATTTTGTTACTGAGTTGCCTGTTGTTAGCTATAAAAATGATGCTTTATCTGTACTTGTTTCAAAACCACCTCAAACAAATGTATTCCTGCATTTAAGTTGTGTTTCAGTTAGGTTAATCTCTTAGTACTGGACATCAAGACGTTGTTTTTGTGTCACACTGGGGCTCTGTGCGCACGCAAAGTCTGCGCATACGCCCCGTTAGCAACAAGGTAATGCACAAAATCAATTATTAAATCTGAATCTTGCTTGGAGCATTTTGTCATCAGCAAGCAATTTGAGAAAGAGTGAATGGAAACTTGCAGATGTGACACATTTCCTCCTAAAGGAATAATGATATTTGGATGATGATGATGATATTAATTATGTATTTCCAGTGGTGCTTTAGTTTTCCACCAATCTTAAAAAAACCTGAAATAATTTCAGGAATCCATGCAAGGCAGCTCTGACGAGACAGCCAACAGTGGTGAGGATGGCAGCAGTGGGCCTGGGAGCAGCAGTGGCCACAGTGATGGGTCCAGCAACGAGGCCAACTCCAGTCACGCCAGCCAGTCTGCTGGCAGCCCCGGCAGCGAGGTGCAGTCGGAAGACATCGCAGATATCGAGGCTCTCAAAGAGGAGGAGGACGAAGAGGAAGAAGACAGGAGTCACAATCCCCAGAAAAGCAGTAGGAGCGCAGATCTACGAGGCAGAAAACTGGAATCCCAAACGGGCATTTGCCTGGGAGATGCCCAGGGGGGGTCAGAGAGGAGCGGTGCCAGTAACGGGGCGGGCAAGGACCATGTTTTCAACACGGACGCGGTGCCGCCGGTGGATAATCGCATCCGCATGCTCGACGCGTGTTCCCATGCTGAGGATGCAGAGCACGACATGGCAGGGGAAATGAGCACTGCTCACATTTCACAAGGCTCTCAAGATTCTTGTATAACTCACACAGGGGACTTCCTCGGGGAAACAATTGGGAATGAATTATTTAACTGTCGACAGTTCATTGGGCCCCAGCACCACCACCACCACCATCACCACCACCACCACCACGATGGGTAGGTAGCTTCTGACTCCTCCCATAACAGAAATAAAAGTGGTAGCAGAATCCTCCATTTGGGCAGAAATCGGTGTAGCTCAGGATAATTTTGCCTTACAGAGATGATCGTTATCACAGACAGTTACACAGATACCTGATTTGTTAACGTCTGATTAAAGGTTTCTCTTAAGTTTTGGTATTGAATAAATAAGACAGCATTTAAGAAAATGTTAAAAATGTTTTGGAAAGTGCTGCATTTAGTTAACATTAAGAAGCCAACTCAGTTATCATGCTAGTGAGACCTTCAGTTTACTTATCTGTAATTGTTTTTCCCATTCATACAAGGGCTGCTTTTCAAACAGATGATTCATCCTGACTTTAGCTTTAGGGAGATGTCTGCTTACTTGTAGTCTGCTATAAACAACTTCCTCTTTGGTATTGTCCATTCTGATATTCTTCTTTTCCAGGCATATGGTTGATGATATGCTTAGTGCAGATGATGTCAGCTGCAGTAGTTCTCAAGTCAGTGCAAAATCAGAGAAAAATATGGCAGATTTTGATGGGGAAGAGTCTGGCTGTGAAGAAGAGCTTGTACAGATTAATTCCCATGCTGAGCTAACATCTCATCTTCAGCAGCACCTCCCAAACCTGGCTTCTATCTATCATGAACATCTGAGTCAAGGTAAGAGTGATAAAAGAAGAACTGAAAAACTTAGGTTTTCATTTTGAATTAGTCTCCAGTAATTAAAATAATGAAATTATTTTAACCATTTATTTGTATTTGTCCAAAGAAACCATGATGACTGCTGAGAACTTAATGTTTTTACAAGAGATTCATTTTTGTACCTGTGTTCATTTGTCAACACAGAAACATTCATTTGTGTTTAGCTGTATTTTAGCTGTGTTTATCTTTTTAAATCCCCCACCTTCCCATTTCATCTGGAGCTTTGAATGCAAGTTAAAACAAATAAAGGCACAAAAGAACCTAGTGTTTTTTCTAAGAGGTTATTGAAATGTATAGAAAGGTGCTGCTGAAGTGTGAGATTCTTTGTTTTCCTCTCTGAAACCTTCTTCAGTCTTTGGGCTGGTGGGTGCACATTGCTGTGATTTTGTACATTTGACATCATAAATTAACCTATAAATGAAGTAACTATAATGGACTCTATACAAGATAATTCTGGAAAAATGACTTAAAATATGACTTGATACTTCTGGGAGTTTACTGTAAAGGGCATTTTATCCTATTTCATCTTACACTGCCGAATTTTCTGGTTTACTTCAGGGTGCAATTTAAGATGTTCCTAAAACACTTCTCAAGAATTATATCATCTTTCCATATGCTATTTTGGCGTCTTTATTTTCTCTTAGCCTCTTTTTAAACATAATGGAGAGCAGGGTTGGTGAAGGGTTCATGTTTTTTTTCAGTGACCTGCAAGAACCAAGTTTGCTTTCGTCCAGCAGACAGCAAACCCAGTGCTGTTTATATATTTCCCTGAAGTAACTGAATAACAAGTTTTTGTGATAATAATTTTAGCCTGACATGGAAAATTGGGATTTTTTTCCTACACTGCAGAGTTTAATAAACTATTAAAAACTTCATAAATCTATAAATCAGCATATTTTTCAGTATTTTCCATAGATACTACTTGTCTAACGGAAGATTCAAATTACTGAGCGTGAGGCCTTCAGTGCAGTTTTATTTTTGACACCCCTAGTTTTTTGCATATGCTAATAATTACAGTGTTCTCTGTGCAGTCTGAATTTTCTACTTGACTTTCTGTTCCATGAAAATAGTATTAAATAGTAGATCAGTGAATGGTACCAGCTGTGGGCACAGAGAGGAAAGAAAATGTCTATCAGTGTTTATGAAAACATGATGAGTTTCTAAAATCCTGCACTTTGATGTTGTAGCGCAGGGAAAGATGGTGTTTGTTTTCCCTGGTTTTTAGTTTGATGGAGAGAATCACAGTAGGATGGGAATTGATTGAAATGTTCCCCTTCCCTGCATTCCAGCCATGGTGGTTATGGAGATAACTCCCTTTAGACCACGGCACCACAGAAGGGCTTAAGAAATATATTAATTACAGTGTGAATTAAATTAAAAAGCAATTGCATCTGCAGTTCTTCAGTGCTGTTTTTAATTGCACTTTGCCATTAGCCAAACGCAGTCTAAATATTGGCCCAACTGCCTCGTTGGGTTCTGGTATGGTCTTTTAAGAACCCACATGTGAAAAAAGGCTGCAATTACAGTGTTGTTGCACTTTGAAATAGCTAAGTTAAGAAATAAAATGTGTTGTTGTTTGTGCACTTAGGGAATAATGTTCAATTCAGATGGTTCCTTCTGTTTGTTCACTGATGGTCTTTGTATTTTGTGCAGGACCAGCAGTTCACAAGCATCAGTACAACAGCAATGCAGTGACAGACATTAATTTGGATAATGTTTGTAAGAAAGGAAATACCCTGCTCTGGGATCTGGTCCAGGATGAAGATGCAGTGAGTTGAATACCAGAAAACACTGTTCTTAAAAAGAAAATAAATACCTAATATTCACTGACCTTTCTTTCTACTTGCTGTAGATCCATCTCTCTGAAGGGTTAATTAATGAGGCAGAGAAGCTGCTCTGTTCTTTAGTGTGCTGGTTCACTGACAGACAGATTCGAATGAGATTTATTGAAGGCTGCTTAGAAAATTTAGCAAACAACAGGTAACGTCAATCATAAATTATCTGTTTTATAAGTACCTTATTTTTGCAACGTACCAGAAATCCAAGTTGGCTGTAACAGTGCTTTCATTTTACAGGAAGACAACTTACACTAGGCAAAAGTAAAAGAATAAAAATAGTTGCCAGAGTGTTGTGGATTTTTCTATTTTTCCTTTTTTTTTTTTTTCCCCCCTGTCTTGTGGTCTTGAATTTCTCATTTTGCTGGATTTTCCTGTTCTTCCTTGTGCCAGAAGTTACTGCTTTCTGGTATTGCCTTCGGTAAAATCAGGTCTGCACCTCAGTCAGTCCAGTGCAGGGTCAGGTGCCTTGGCCTAAGCGTTTTGAATTCAATATTCAGATTTTACACACAGGTGGCTGAGGAACAGACGAATTCTTTTCCACCGAGTCTGTTAGGGGTTCTGGTTTGTGTGAGGAGGGAACACCTTGACCTCAGATAACTTGTCCTCTTACCAGGCAGAGCTGTGAGATTGTACTGGCGAAAGTGTAGTTTGTTTTCATGATACAAATGACTGCTGGACAGCACCTGCTGTGTTATGGTGTTACCTTTTTGCTGAGAACTGCTTTTGTGAGATGAGTTAGAGGCGTGCTGAGGGATTAATCTCAGCTGTGTGTCCAAGGAGTTACATGTAAAGAAACTGAAGTGAAGTGTAGTTCAGGTTCTGAAAACTTCTTGGTTGGCTTGATGGGAGATTTCACAAGCTCAGGAAGCACGTGAGCCTGTTGGAGCACCTCCAGAGAAGTTGATGAAAGGGATGGAGCACCTCTCCTGTGAGGAAAGGGTGAGAGAATTGGGATTGTTCAGCCTGGAAAAGAGAAGGTTTCAGTCACCGAGTTGTGGCCTTCCAGTACCGGAAGGGACCTACACGAAACCGGGAGAGAAACTTTTCACAAGGGCCTGGAGTGACGGGACAAGAGGGGATGGTTCAAACTGAAAGAAAGGAGGTTTAATTAGATATGAGGAAAAAATTGTTGGTTGTTAGGGTGGTGAGGCCCTGGCACAGGTTTTCCAGAGAAGCTGTGAATGCCCCCTGGATCTCTGGAAATGTCCAAGGCCAGGTTGGATGGGGCTTGGAGCAACCTGGGATAGTGAGAGGTGTCCCTGCCCATGGCAGGGGATGGAATTGCGGTGACTTTTAAAGTCCCTTCTAACCCAGATCACTCTGTGATTTATGATTTACAGTGCTTTCCTTTAGTGCCTTCCTTGGTTTGCTCACAGAACCTGAGCTTCTCAAAGGAATTTTGAAATCAATTATTTTAGTTTTGGAACAATCACGTGTTGTCATTATTTCTCTCTGTCCCTCAGATCTGTAGTAGTTTCACTTCGTCTTCTTCCCAAGCTGTTTGGAACATTTCAACAATTTGGGAGCAGCTACGATACACATTGGATAACAATGTAAGTAGGCCCCTGTCCCGACAATGTTGGCATTTAGGGGGCTCTTTGGTGTATAAAAACCTTTGAAAGTTGAAGGTAATGGAGAGTACAGCATTCCTTAGCAGAACAAACCAAGTAACTGCCTGGTGTAACTGTAGAGAACGGACTGACAGAACTTCTGGGAAAGGTGACAGTGATTTTCAGCATTTTTCTTGGCCTTTTTGACGTATCTAAACATATGCCCAATTCTCAGTTAGGCCTTTTCTGAAGTAGGGTCTTTAGGAAGAGTTTTCATGGGCTCCAAAGGGAGTGTTCTGTCAGTCCTGTGGTGAAAATAGCATTAGAAAACCTTAAGGATTGCAAGGAAGAAGAGAGTACAGTACAACTCTTGAATTAATGGTAGATGAAAAACTGAATGTTTACTTTGGGGTTACGTGTGTGCCATTTTCCTGTAACAGCTGTCTGCTTTCTGTGGCTTTTCTGATCTTTTTAAGCAAACCATAATACTTTCTGTCCTTTAAATTGCCACAGGTGGGCAGAAAAAGAACTAAATATGATGAAACTTTTCTTTGATAATTTGGTACACTACATCCAGGCAGTCAGGGAGGGACAACACAAACACGCACTGTAAGTACACGGCTGACTTGGAGTGTTTGATATTTTATGGTTTTAACCATTTTTGCTTTCTTCTGTTGCTGCTGCTATGTTCTTGTAAGTAAATACTTTCTATAGGGACATCTCCTGTTTAGGGAGACAAAAGTCTGTAAAAACATTTTAAATAGCTCATTTTTCTTAAAAAAAACCCAACTCTTGTGTCATTTTTTGTTAGATGTCACGTTGAATATTTTTGTGCAAATAAAACATGAAGGTTCTGATACTCAAGTTAATTTGAAGTGATTTCATATACTAGAATTATTCAAATGTTGCCGTTTTAAAATTTGTCATGAGCCTTTGCATAATTTTTTCGTTTGAATGCATCCATCTGCACTTTCTATTCTGTGTGATTAAAATCAGGTGTATATAAACAAGCAATACAATTTCCAGCTCCCCAATC
>WAAG01088244.1:21619-49827 GCA_013390105.1 Tichodroma muraria | reverse complement strand
TTCTCCAAGGAAAGCAATCCTCTCGCTAGTATTTCCAAGGGAAAAATTAATCGGGTTCACTTCTTTGTGTTGCCTCTATACTTGCTCTTCCATTCTTTGCTTCTCACTGCTTGACCCTTGTTGAATTACTCACGTAAAGCAACAAAATGCTGTTTAAGTATATAAATCTGGGTCCTCCTGTTTCCTGTGAGCAGGTGCGGCTGAGAAAGTGAAGAAGAAACCTGTCAGGATGCCATAACAAGCACTGTATATCAGAAACCAACTGGACAGAAAGCCCAGCTCAAACACTAACTTTGTTTTTGCAGAGCAGGAAACGTTGCTCGTATTCATATAGTAAATATTTATTTGTGTGTCACAAGGAGCTTTCATGTAAGCTTGGATTAGCTGGAAATGAGGACAAGGCCTGAAGTTTTCTCCCTCGTTGCTGTGAAAGCAATTGTGAGTGGTATTTTCTAAGAAAGTCCCTCAGCTTTTGAGCTAGGCAGAAATACATTACATTTGACCTCAATACTGTGTTCTTCAGCAACTAAAGAGGAAGACTTTTAGGCTGGTATATAAATTTTAGGAAATGTCCCAGAAGGATAGAGAGAAAGAGAGGGAGAGAGAGAGATGGGCAAAGACCCAGAAATGGAGAGAACCAGCAAAGGGAAAAGGTCACACATATGGGAAAGGAGAAGAGGGACAAGGATAAGAGTGGTGTTTATTTCACAGGGGTAAAATCATAATGTGCAAACACAGGTTGAAAGAAGCCAACAAAAAGATTTTTTTAACTCCAAAAAACCTCAAAACTAGTGTAAAGTGCATTGATTCTACTTATTTCTCTTGCTTTATACCAGTTCTGTTCCAGAAATTACCATTGCATTTGGCACCAGCAGAAAGACAAGAATCCGGGGAGTCACAGAGACATCCTTAGCCCTGAAATCTCTTAGGGATGAGGGCTGAGGAGCTCAAATAAGGTAGGGGAAGTCTTGCCATTAATCACTTGGATAGCTACAGCGGAATGTGCTACCATTCACCTGTGGCTTTTTCCAGGGCCCTGCATCACAACGCTCCTCCCACAGGTTTTGCAAGTGTACAGACCAAGTTTTCCCAGCAAAAACCTGGCATGGGGTTGCATTGTCCCCCCCTCTACCCCTTCCACATACCTGGCAGCTCTGCCAGGACCTAGAGCCTGGAGGGTAAATGCCTCACGGGTGGTGGTGGATTGCTTCAGCCAACAAGCTTAGCAGTCTTTTCTGCTCTTATGAACGCTAAGCTCACCTTGGATATTGAAAGAAGGAAATGCATTAGCTAGGAAGTGTGTTGGGTTTCTTCCAAGGCACACTAGTATGTTGCTGTGCACACCAGCATGGAAGCAATTTGCAGGCTGGAGAGCCAGTGAACTCTCTCTCCAGGGGCTGTGCCACATGCTCTTCTCTCCCTTCACCTCCGGAGTCATGCCTTATTCAATCTCTTTTGCTTCAGTTTCACCATCTGAGCTTAAATGTGGCCTTCTGACATGAAGAATCTGGGTGAGTAGAGCCACATTAGCTGTAAAATCCCTAGCCAATCTTATTTTTTGGCATGAAGATGGCTGTTACAGCATTGTTTTTATTATTCATCAAAAGGAAACTTTTCAAAGTAAATACATCAAATACCACATAACATAAGCTCTTCCCAACCACTGCTTCCTTTACTTTTTTCTCTTCCCTTACCTCCTATTTTTATAAGTAATCAAGTTGTTACTCTAGAGTCAATTCCAGGTCATCTTTCATTTGCTCAAAATATATCCTTATTGGCAAGCTATTTTCCCATTATTCAGGAACACACATATTGTTTTACTTACAGCTGTGTGCTGTATTTTATGTTCTCATATAAATGTTATGCCTGGATTATCATAACTAGAGCAAACTGGTTTTAGGGTTTGTTGTTGTTGTTATTTTTAGGTTCCTTCTCCTGCATCCAAAACAGGAGAGAAATACTATTGTATCTATTTTTCACTATTTTATTTAGTTCTTGAAGTGACTCAGCTTTCCACATTTCTCTCTGCAGAAGGAAGATTTCCTTCCTTGGCTGTGCAAGTTTCCTTAGTTTGGGGAATGATGATAGCTGAGGTTTGGGAAAGATTAACAGATAAGCAGCATTGCTTCTATCCCATGAGAGGCAGGAAGGAAGACAAGGCAGAGACATATTCCAGAAATTCATTACCTGCTGTGTAAAAAAACCTAGTTTTTCTTCTCTGTTTTAAACTGTTGTTGGTTTCAATGAGTGTCCCTGTTTTAGTGTAGTGGAATCTGGTGAAATCTGGTGAATTCTGCATTTGCTCACTATTTTCTTGATTTTGGGAGCTAATATAATAAAAGCTCATATTTACATTTTGAGGGCCCAGAGAGGCAAAGCACACAAGTCCCATTGTTTCCAGAATGTTCTTAAATATTTGCTGGAGTGATTAACTTACTTGAGGTCTTGATGCAAAAGAATGTATGCTACCAACAAATACGTATTGTTGATATTAATCTTATCTTGTATTTCATGCCTGTATGTGCTAATGCTTGATGCATTATAGAGACATATAGTATGCAGAAGAGATGGATTTTCTTCAGTGTGGATGAAAAAAAGAAAAAGCAGAATTTTCCCCTTATTTTTAGGATGCCTGGTAAAATGGAAGACCTCTGAAGGAAAGTGTGCTTCAGCCTCGTTTGGTTTTTTTTCTGCGTAGCCTTCTAATGCAGAAAGTCGGGGCTCTTCCACCCTGCCCCCATGAGGGTGAGACCACATGTGCCTCTTAAGCTACTCAGTTTATTTATACTATGTGCTTGTTAATTTGTGAATGACTTCAAGGCACTCCGAGCATTAAAGGAAATCTCTTCCTGGAGGTTTTTAAAAGAGACTCTCCTGGATTTTTTGAAGTTAAGGTATTTGTAGTTTGCATGGGGTTGTTTTTTCTGAGTATGTGTGCTAAATGCTAATGCTTGCATTATAACCGGGTCTCTTATAGTAGGTATGATATTTAACTGGCATCCAAGATTCAAGAACAGAGCATTTGATCCACGTCAGGTAAGCTGTTCAAAAAATTCTGGTCTCTTTCATTATTTTAACCTCCAAAGAAGAAATCCCCTATAGGATAAATGTCTAAACATTGAGGCAAATGGACAAACAAAAAAAACCTACCTTTTATCATTGGTGATGGGAAAAGTGTGCCTTATACTTCGCACAACTCATGAGGAATAGCTGGCACAGTTCCAGTTGCAAGTGATTTTTTGGTTATTTGATGCTTTCAGGAGGTGAGAGAAGATCTTGTAGCTGAATTTCTCTGGCAGCTTCCTGGCTGGAACTTCAGGATGAATGTCAAGTGAAAATGCCAGTGAATGACACTGACCAGGACATGTTTGTGTGACACTTCTCTTCCCCAGACTAATTTAGTTATGCCCTGCTCCACAACAGTTCACAAGTTGTTCTTGAAACAGTAGAGAGAATCCCCTAGGGACCAGGTTTGCTCTTTGCCCACCTTGGCCTATTCACCTTCCGCACCGCCCTGGGAGCCTTCGCTGCTGTGCCAATTACAGCTGTAATCGGGGCTGTCTTTAGTGGATATTGATATCTGAACAAACAAACCAAGAGTCTGGTCTTGATTGCTGATGTCTTTGCAATTTGGTTTCCTGTGGTGTGTTTGTACAGATGTCATGGCTGGTATTCCCTTGCTTTTAATAATCACGACCATATTGGGCGGCGGGAGGACAGAACCGATTTGCTGTGAGTTTGCTGCAGGAGCTCACACCCCGCTCCTGAGGCTGTGCTTCTGTTCAAGCCTTGCTGCCTAACCCCCTGCTTGGGTTGGTGGCTTCTCTTACACCTGTCCCTCTTCAGAAGGGCCTTGTGATCCCTCACTCTCAGTCTAGAAGGGTTGTCATTACAGTGACTATTGTCATGTGGTCACATCTTGTCTGCGGATTGAACGAGTGCTTAGGGGCACACAGAAAACAACTCAAAGGATAAGGACAATAGAGAGCCTGAATAAATGACCACCATCTCAGTGGATCCTTTGTACAGGATACATGTCCAGGATACCCCTCCTTTCCTTCAGACAATGTTCTTTGTATCCTGCTGAGCACTTGCTACTGTGTTTGTCCAGAGCTGGTGCAGCACAGCCCAGCCACAGCCCCCTCTGATCTGCACTGGAGGAGCACTGAGCAAGGAGCTCCAAGTGAAAGGAGCTGGAAAGAGATTTGGGCTCTTTGCTCACCCTGCTGTGTGCTTGATCAGTGACAATAATTTCAGTCACGCCTTGATTCCTGCTAGACTGAGGGAGCTGTGCTATCTATGTAAAACAAGTTGCTTTACAGTCAAATACAGATACAGTTCCTCTATCACTCCATCCTTTCTGCCCCAGGCAATACCCTTGCTCTTATTTCAAGATCTTTTCCCCTACATGTCTGACACGTTCAGGGGTGGAGCAGGGAGCATTTAAATCCTCCAGGCCAGCAGGACTGGAGGAGCAGTCTGCTCCAAGCAGAACTTCCCTTCAGACTACTTGCAGTCATATCCAAATGGCAGTGGGGAAGAAAGAGAGGCTGATTGTATGCTCTCCAATTTTCTCTATTAGAAAGATCAAAAGAATTGCTGCCTTTACTGGAAAATCTCAAGGATGAATTGTGGCAGCCAGACCAGTACTGGTCTGTGTTGAACTGTAGTCACCCAGAATAAATCAGCACTAATTGCAGTCTAGGGCTGTGATTCCAGAGGGGCTGCTTAAGCACCACACAGTGACCTCCCCGACTGCCTGGCTGCTAAAGCCAGCAGCAAAACTCCCAAGGACATCAGAAGACAAGGGCTGTGGCTTCACCCCCATGTACCTTAAAGCCAAATACTTTGCTGCCTTTCTGAGGAAGCAAGACTGATAAAGTGATGTGCTGACATTGTGATGCCACCTTTGGCAGTGTAGCTGCCCCAGTATGGTGGGATCCAGAGGGAAGGCGGTACCTGGGCTTTCCGTCCACAGGAGAACTGCACAAAGTTGCCCTGGCGGCCTTGGAGGAGATGGGGTGGCTGCAGGTTAGGTTCTCATTCTTTCCCAGATTTACCCATGTCAAGATCTGCCACCCACTGTGACAGGAGTTATCTCCTGGCCCCATGGCTGCCTGTGGCACCACCCGGACTGACCATTGCTGCTGCAGCAGCCAAGTAAGTTGTTGCTCTTTCATTGCTCTCACCTAAGACGATTCCTCTTCTTCTGTCTCCAGAGGCAGCAGTAGCTGCCAGATGGGTGATCTTATGTTATCCTGGCTTGGTCATTTTTGTCACAAGAGAGCAGATGGATCAGCAAAACATTTCCACAATGCAAAAATAGTTCTATGATATCAAATTTTATTTTAATTTCCTTCTCACTGAAACTATATTTGAAACTAATGCAGTTTTAAATATAAATGAAATATGTATAGTATAAATTTCAGATTTTATTTATAAAGGATGGAGAAGAAAAGAAATTCAAATCAGTTTAGAAGCCAAATTAGCCTGAAGATGTGAGTGCTGGACAATTTTGAAGAACATTTCATAGCTGCCATAAAGGGAATAATATTTTCTTCAATAAAACAAGGTGAAGATTGGTAACGACATTGGTGCAAAGGCACAAATGTGGCTGCAAGAAAGCTAAGAGGATGGCCCACCCTCCTGCCACTTGTCCCTGGGGAAAATGCTAACAAGAACTGCTGGTGTGAATGGAACCAAAATGGCTGTGGTGGGAACATGGCTTGAGCTATGGGAGACGGTGAAGAGAGAGCAAGCCCAAAGGCTCCTTCCCCTGAGCACTCCAGTCCCACCAGGCTCAGGAGGGAAGACATCCATCTGCATTAAGTTAAGGGGCCAGGAAGCTGAGCAAGCACAGGGGGAGGTGGGGTACAGTGGGGCAAAACTGGAAGTGGGTGCTCTCTGCTGGGGCTGTGCTGCCCCTTGCCAAGACCTGTCTAGGACCAGGTGATGCCCCCTGCACCATAGGGGTTGGCAGCACAGGGCCAAGCCTTGCCTTTGCAAGCTGAAGGCTGGACACCTGGTCCCATTTGTTCAGTTATTAAGAGAAATTAAAAGTAACCCTTGGTCGACTGTTAAGTGTAGTGCTGAGAAGCTGACACCAATCACTCCCACACTTGACCCCTTCAGGGCAATTTATAAACACTGGCTAACTAATCCTCCCTTGTGTGTCTGGGGGAAGGAGCAGGGATCTTTCACCTCTTCTCTCCCACCTCCATTTTGTACAGATTTGATGTGAGATAGGATCCTGTACCTGTTTTCTCCAGGTGACAGTGGCCAGGAGTGGGCCCGGCTGTGTCAGTGTGATGGGATGGAGTAACATGGCCACACAGGACACAGGTGAGGACCACAACCTTGGCTCAGGAGAGAGATTTATAAGTAGCACACCACATTGCTCTTCTTTTTATAAACAATCGGAAATGTCTTGATGCCAGATGCTCAGCTGGCGTAAATCAGCAGAGTACCACAGATTTATACCAGCTGGAGGGCTGGCCCCTGTGCCCCAGTGGGAAGGGGATGGGGGAAAGGGAGAGAGGCTGTTTCTGCTAACCGCTCCACCGACCTTCCTTCTGGGTAAATATCTCCATATGTTAACAAATGCTAATTAAAACCAAAAGCACAGACGAGCTCTCAGGATGTGTGTGTAACAGGAGCACCCCAGGATCCTGCACTGCTGTAATCTTTCTCCTCCCACTGGATCTCACCTTTTATTTGGTGTTGCACCTCCCTGACTGATATTTAACCTTGCTCCTGGTGCTCTTTGTTGGAGTTTTGCCATGAATACTATATTGCTCTGATGGGTGTAGGACTGGTGTCTACAGACACCTGGGGGCAAGCCCAGGTGTTTCACTGGTCAAGGGGGAAAATACATTTTGTTGCAGCATGCCTTGCAGTCATGTAAGTCACTGTGTTCATCAATCAGGAATTTTAGGGGAAGGGACTCTGGAAATGTCCTCTCTCTTTTGGCTTCAGGGTGACCAGCACCCTCTCTGTGGACTGGGATAACTCTGAGCATGATCATTTCTAGGGGACAAAAGTGTCATGGTTAAAAAACAAACAAACAAACAAACAAAAAAATATGGCTATCTGTAATACTCTAAAGATAATAATAAATAAGGACCAGTTTACCTTGAGGTGGAGTGGAATTTTTAGAAGTGGGTTTTCAAAATACCTGTTTGTTCAAGGGCTCCTCCAGGGGAGGCTGTGCATTGGAGCTATTGTGCTGGTATTAGAGTGACATTTCGAAAGTGATGGATAGGATTTAATATCCAATTACTGTGCTGCCAGTAATAGCAGTTGCCCTGTTTAAAGTGTAGGGATAAATAGGTTACGTATCCTCAGTATATCATATAGCCAGAACTTTTTTGGGAAAATTGAAGTATACATGATGAGTTTCTGGAGATACCCTAGCATTTCACAAGGGGGTCCATGCATTAATTAGCAAATCACTGATGTGCTCTTTTACTCGAAAGCCTAAGGATTTATTAGGGTATTTTAGTTGTCATTATTTGCACTTGATAGTGCTGGCTTATATGTTTATATTCAAAATAGACCCAGGAGACTTGCAACAATTTACACTGCTGGTGTAACAGAAGTACATATGCCCAAGTATAAAGTATGTCCTTATTTCTCAGTAAGAGTGTCTTCCCACTGTCTCTGAGTCAGTGGTCAAAATCTTGTTCACTTCTTGTGGGTCAGAGGTGGGTACAAAGTACTGTTTCCCCACTCCATCAAGTCAGCCTAGTATTTTTGCAGTAGTAGAAAGGCAATGTTTGCAAGAAAATAGGCATGACTTGTAAAGCAGCAGTCTAACATTTGGGCTATGCATAAAATGAATGTAGTCTAGGGACCCCAAAGAATGGGAAGAGAGAAGATCCTGACTATACCTTGGCTCACCCAGAGTTGCCCAAAAGACGGTACTCTAACTTCTGTGTGCTTTCTCATCAGTTTTCACATCCTTTCGGTGTTGCCTAAGTATTTAGTTTGGATACATTTATGGAGATTGCCATCTACTACTCCAGGTCTAGCTAGCTTTTGTCTCAAGTGACACTTACTGTGAGAAAATTAGCACTGAACCAAATTTGTTTTGTTATGATGCCTCTGCAGCAGGTACAGCTTTCGTAAACAGATGCTGCAAGAGAGGTAGGTTTTTTGCATCACTCTAGATCTCTTGAGCACTGAAGTGTTCAGGTGAATAACTGGTTGAGAGACAAAAGAAATACCATTAACTGAGAAGTATTCCCACACTGTATCTTCTTAGAAATTCATTATTTATAGTCTCTGTCACTTCTCTAGAAATTTTGGCTGAATGTATACCACAGTAATTCCTCTTCTTTATGCTTAGTTGAAAACCATTTCATCCACACCACATATAACAAATGGCTAACAGGCACTGCATGACCATCTTTTGAATTTTTACATTCATAGGCAAGTATCAGCAGAATTTTAAAAATATATTTTGTTTGTTTTTCATGCCCTTCTTCCAACTATTTGGTAGTGATGTTTTGGTTTTGAAAATAATATAAACCTAATTTACAGCCCTGCCAAAATTCTTCCAGAAGCTGAAAGACCTGTCAAAGATGTACACTTGCTGGCACTTCCTTACTCTCCTGCATGAGCAACATAGACCAGTTTCTTTTGTCTAACCTTCATTCTGTTGCTGAAGGACTATCTAGTCTCCTTCATCATGGTTGCTCCTTGTTAAATCTCTGTGAAATACAATAGTCTATGAATAGTGTAACCTCACTTTTTTTGCCTGTTGTATATAGTCTCTGCTGCTGTCAGCTGGATGGTTCATTAGCACACACATGGTACTTCCTTGAGCTGGTTAAAATCTACAAGAATTGCATTTCACTACAGCATCTCACTTTGCCACGGGCACTAATTTTTCCTATTGTATTTTTTTCAGTAGCGCATGACAGGGCTGTAGATCAGCCCTCCGCCAGGATCAGTGAAATCTGTGGGTGTACTATTCCATACCCCCACCCTACCATTTCCATCCAGACTCCAATGAACTTCAGCATAGTTGTAAGGTGGATTGGGGTCTGACAGTAGGCAGGTTGCACCTTATTTTGTATTTTGTCCAGTTTTTTGGGCCTCATGTTCCCAGAGTTCAGAGGGACCAACATTGCCCATCCAGCTGAAACATGTTATTGCATTTTGCTGTAGTTGCTTTGATGGCCTGCAAAAAAGTGATGTTGGCCAAGAGGAAACATTCACATCACAGATACTGTCAGGCTCTACAAGTCTAAGCACCCAGGTCTTGGAAAAAACACCTACAGACCTAATGGAAGTGATGCTGATATCAAACCAGTCTAGGTCTATATCAAACCAGGTTACTCTGCTAGCTTTGGACTGGCACTGACTGCACCACCCAGTGATCTCTGGCACAGGGGTAGAAATCACCACCAAACTGTGTGCTCTCTGTTACTACAAGGTGTTATCCTGGCAGGAGATAAGCAATCCCCAAATGCACCATGAGCTGTGCAGCAGCACAGTCTGTTAGGCCCCATGTCAGCATTGATGTTGCATCAGTGTTGAAATACTGATGAGCTAACATATGCATTCTGTCCATGCTGTGTCTCTCCACTTGTGTGCAAGATCTTGTTTTGGGATTCTACCTGCTCCTGATCACTTCAACTACCACAGTGCTGGCACAAGCAGTGAAGAAAGGGGATTATTTGAAGCAAATAGTCTAAACCTAATCTATGGACAAAATCTTCTTACTACATTGAGCTGTGACTGATAGAAATGGGCAGCAAATGCTGATGTAGTCTTTGTCAACAAAATTTTGGTGGACAACTGGTAATGGACTTCACCCTAAGCTTGCATCCTAAGCCAATTGCTGTGCAGATAAAAACAGCCCTTTCAAGCTGTTACGTTGGGGTTTGAAAGCAAAACTGAGAAGACTTCACTAGGGAACTTGATCTCTTGCAGTGTTTATTCTCACAAACCAAGAGCAGCAATTAATATCTCTTTCAGATGGTGAGAATCTCTTTCAGATGGTGAGAATAAACAGTCTTGTAGACATGCAGAGAAAATGGAAATGACACACAAATTTTAATTAACCTACTTCTCCTCAGCTTTGATGCATAGTGCCAAAATAGAACTATATGGATCCTTTGGTTACATACCCTGGCATCTTTCTGAGCTGCTGGCTTTAGTTGAAAGCAGGTGGTTTCACATGTGTACCTAAGATCTGTGTGTTTCTTGTGGGTTGATTACCAGAAAGGTGTCTGAACCCTTGGTGCTTTTGCACCATCTGCATATACCCTGATATTTTGAAGATATCCCTGTTTTTAAACACAACTATAAGATCAAGAAATCCCTAAATGATGTAATTTATTGTGATAATGTTGACCATTGCTCTGATTACAGTTTCAAGCAGTGCTTAGTCTTCCCTGGATGCTTTGTATATGCTGATATAAAACAGTATGGTAGAAAATCTGATGTCATCTGCAGCTGCCACGTGGTATTTCAAAGGAGAAAGCATTAACACTTTCTAGAAAAATCTCTCCTGTGAAGGGCAGATGTCTTCTTGGTTGAACAGCTTACTCAGCCTAATTATTCACATCTGTACTTGCTTGCCAACCCCACTTCTCACTGAGGTAAACTGACACTGCTCCATAGAAGTTGGAGAAGCAGTAATTCTCACTGCTGGCAGCAGATAATTTTGACCCTTTTTCTTGGTCTGTGCTTTATTTTATCAACTTCGTGTCCTTCAACATCTGGTCCTATAAAAGTATTGAGCCACAGCAATGGGGTTTCTATAAATACATTTCTTCCATACCGAGATTGACAGCACTCAAGTTGCAAAGTGTTTCGGACCCATGTGGGAGGAGGGAGGAACAAGGTGAAGGGGGAGGCAAGGTGTCTTATTTCCCCTCTCACCTCCTTCATCTCAAGCCCTGATGTCCTCCAGGATGTGTTTTTAGTGTTAATGGCAGAGGTGCTCCAAAGCAGCAGTAAATGTGGGCCCCAGATGTGCTAATTCAGTCTGGGCCAGGCAGGGGAAATGCATGTATTATCTCACTCACCAGGATGTAGCTCTGACAGCTCCAGTTTAGGCTAAATCTTTGCTCCTGTATTTCTGCCCTCACCCCCTTCCACTGGCCCTGGCTGGGCATCCTCCCTCTGGCTCTTTGACATGGGCACAGCTGGCCCCTTGCAGCTCTGAGCTGGGGGAGCATCCGCCACTCATCTGCCCCCTGAGCACTCCAAGCAGCCTTGAGCCAGGTCTGACTGCTGCTGCTGCATGGGGAGGAGGCCAGGGGAGCAGGAATGTGAACAGAGTGCATTGGTGTAGGCGGCCTTTAGCAGAATTGAGTCCTGCATTTAACCTGCTTAGAAGGTTGTGTAATTCAAAGCAAAAAATTGCTACCCCTTCCCATGTAGACAGATGGCCTCCTGGGTGACTAGAGGCACCAAAAATGTCACTGTTTGAAAGGTGTAGGTATAAATAACATGTATCACTGTCAGAGAAGACGAGGAGGTTACCATCTCTTTTGTTCCACAAAACACAGCCCTTGTGATCTGTGGCATGTGCTGCTGTACTATTGATTTACTGCTTGATTATAATGACATTTCATAACACAAGTGTTTTTAAAGACTTGTTAATCTTCCTTAAGGATCATATTTCTCAAAATGTTTGAGAAAAATGCTTTGCATTTATCTTTAAGTACCAATTTAAATAAATGACTTGCTGTATCAAGGTTTTAATTACCAGTTGCTCTCCTTAGAAGCTTATAGCTTCTTTCACGTCCTTACGGGATTTCTGAGGTTTTACCCAAGCCCTGCTAAACGTCCAGTATTTCTGTCACACCTTCCCTTGTATATCTCAATCCCAATGCAGAGAGGACAAATACTTTCTGAAATATGCCTGACTCCAAGCTAAGATTATTTTCCTGAGATCTGTAAGGGATGGCGGATTAACAGCCATCATTGTGAATTAGCACAGAAAATATTTTTCAGCATATGGGGCATTGATGAATGAGTGCTGCGTGCACCAGGCACGTGGCATTAAACATCTATGTTGGGCCAGTCTCTAGAGGTGGCAAGAATCGTACAGTCCTGTTGTCCAGGGAAATTTGCCAACCTCAAGAACATCCCCAGTCCAGAGCAGATACTACATCTTCAGCAGCATGGTCTACTAAATTTTTTGTGTTTTATTATTTTCCTGACGTGCTCTGGGGGACTTGCTCTTAAATGACAATGCATCTTGAGATATGTCATGAGGGTATGAAATTATTTCTGCTGAGATCATCTGTGGATGCTTACTTGCAGAAGGAGGTGCAGAACTCTGGTTTTCTACCTGTAGCGCCCCATAACTGAGCAGCAGTGAATCTTAACAGCCTTACACAAAACTCTGATGTGACTGGAAAGTCTCCTACCAACCTGGTGGCATAAGGCACTGAGGCCTTGGCTGTGCATTTAGTCTTTGCAGTTTAACTTAGTTCAAAACCTGATTTTAGCTCAAGTACAAACAGCCTTAGAAGTGATATTTTCTGTTAAATCTAGTCCTATGTTTGGATTAAGCTTGCAATAGTCCAGACACAGGAGTGGAAGAACAGGCTGCCCAGAGATGTGTGGAGCCACCATCCCTGGAGAAATTTAAAAGACATGTTGATGTGGTTCTTAAGGACATGGTTTAATGATGGACTTGGCAGTTCTGGATTAATGGTTGGATTTGATCTTGGAAGACTTTTACAACTCAAATGATTCTATCATTCTACAAAGCACGTATCATTTAACTGTAACTTCACCATTTTTGAGAACTGTAGAAAATTGCATGAGAAACTCTGAAAAAGGCTGAAGCTCCTCTCCTTGTAGTGTTTGAAATGGACTTTCTGTCTTTCTTGAAATGTTCACGAAGTCTTTTCATATCAGGATGGTATACTTCTTACAGAATATTAATAGTAAATTTAAGGAAAAGTAGTTGGTGGAAAGCATAGAGGCTTATCTTATTTTTGCATGGCTCTCTGTTTCTTATGACGGTTAACAAGTAATGATTGGTTTTTCAGGGTCCTCAGACAGTTTGTGTGCCTGTTTTCCTCTGGAGAGCTGAGAGACAGTGGAAGAGGGAAAAGCTACCTCATGTTGACCAGGATGAGAGCCTGCATGCCAGCCACAGCCCTACAGAGAGAGGCTGAGAATGTTGGGGCTGTGAAGCCTGGAGAAGATTTTGTGGAGACCCCATAACAACCTTCTGGTACTTGGAGGGGGTCTGCAGGGAAGCAAAAGAGGGACTCTTTGTCAGAAACTGTAGTGATAGGACAAGGACTAATGGGTACAAATTGAAAGAGGGGAAATTTAGGTTAGAGATTAGAAAGAAATTCCTTACTGTGAGGATGGTGAGACCCTGGAACAGGTAGCCCAGGGAGGTTGTGGATGCCACAACCCCCTCAGTGTTCAATGCCAGGCTGCATAAGGCCTTTGGCAACCTGGTGTAGTGGGAGGTGTCTTTGCCCATGGCAGGGAGGTTGGGACTAGATGATCTTTAAGGTCCCTTCTAATTCCTTAACATTCTATGATTCTATGTGCTCTACATTTACACCTTTGTGTGCGAATTTGACAAGCTGTTTTGTGGCATCTTGTTGCCATGTTTGTTTCTGCCCATAAACAGATGTGGATTTTTTTAAAAAAAATATTTTCATTTTAGTTACAGCGGTGTGAAAATGTACATTGATTTTTATTTTTTTTTCCAGTCAAGGAGGGGAGGAAATAGTTCTGTTAAACCAGAACAAACCTGTCCGCTGTACATAAACAAGATTGCTCGAAACCTGGTGTTGGACTGATTTAACCTTCAGTGTAGAATTTTTCAGCTGAGTTAGGCTGGAACAGCTTTATGAACAGAAACCCTGCACTGCCTCAAACCTGCTATAGGCAAGTTTGATTGTGTGCAAAAGGTGCAGTGTGTGCCAGCAATGCCCCCTCAGTGGCTTGGAGCAAGCAGCCCAATTAAATTAAGAGTAGTTGTGAATGGCAGAGCCTGGGAAGGAGAGGAGAACCACGAGGAAGGCAAGAGACTATTCATGGTGCTAAAATGAAGTGCTTTGAGTTTGGCTGTAAATTGTGAAGCCAGAAGTGGGTACCAGAGAACCTGCAGGTGCAGGCAGTGGCAGTTTGCATCACTGTGCTTTATTAGTGCTCTTAACACGCCATTCATTTAGCAGGGCAGTCAGAATAGCCACAGGGGGTTTTTACTGCTTCTGGGTAGCAGAGGTATGAACATCTGTCATATTTAAGCTAGGGAATTCCTCCTGTTACCTTCCACTGGTGGAAACTTCCTGATGAGCGAGTTCCCTCTTTTGCACGCTTAACTTTCAGGGTTTGGAAATCAAACACTCTCTTTCCTCTGAGTTTCTTTCTGTCTCACAGTGCCAACATTGAAATATTTTATTCCCCACCACAGGGTGTTTTTTGATGTTGTCGTTGATGATTGTTTTCATTTTTGGCGTTTCCTTTTATGTTTTTGAGTCAGCTGTCTTAAAAGGGGAAGGTTTGACCATCTGGTTCTGGGAACACTCAGCATCTAACAGTCGTGGCTGGTTTGCACATCATCCCAGGCCGGGTTAAAATAAACACAACCATCGTTCTTGGAAAATAAGATGCACCAGGTGTTAAACAACCTCTGTGAGCTCCAGGAAGGGAGGATGAAATTTATGCAGCACTTGAGAGAGATCTAGGGATTAATGGAGGAGCGTTATAAAACGAAATTCTAGTTTCCTTTGCGTCTGATACCTTATTTCCAAAGAGGAAGGGTGGAAGAAATAAAACAGTTAAGAGCCCAAGGTATAATGGTAACCCTGAAAGCTGTGGGCTTCTCATCAGAGGAATTTGCTTTCTCTTTTTAACATAACTTTTTTCCCCAATATGTTGACTCTCTAGGTGTGGTATACAAATCACTCTTCTGACAAGGAATGAGGACGTTCTCAGAACTGGCCATGAATTGCCATACACAAGCACGTGTAATTAGAGAGAGCCATCAGAAAGACCTGCACAGCCCCTTTCTGCGGGGGCGCAAGGGCAGGAATGCTGTGCTTTCAGCTGGCATTGTTCCCCTCACCATTCAACTGGAGTGGTAGACTGTTAGAATTTCCCCAGTCCCCAGCCTGCTGGTGCTGCTCGTTCCTGCTCTATCAGGGGATGTAGTCTTGTTTCTGCATCTTTTTTTTAATCTATAATTTTTATGGTCAATATATCTTTCAGTCTCCTGCAAATCTGTGGGTTAGTGTACTTCATATTTTTTTCGTTCTTCTTTTCCCTCTTTCTTTCTTCCTTTCTCTCTTTCTCTCTTTCTTTCACAAACATTAACCCTTCTTTTTACCCTCTTTCTTTCCTTCCAAGTAGCCTTTACCCTGCTTGTATGAGCAGCTGACAAAGAGAATAAGTAATTTCTTAGCCTTTCAGTGTTGAACTGCTTCTGTTTTTGTGAGTGGCCTTTGCACCTGTTGTGATAAGCAGAGCTCCCTTCACAGCAGCGCTGAAAGGGTGGCAATCTCTTTCCTCCCCCTCCTTTAAACTTACTCTTTCTTTTTGTGAATACCAATAATTAAGGAAAGCGCTTGAGTCTGCACTGGATTCTTTAGCCTGACAAAACCTAGTATTTATATAGATTAAAATGAACAGGGAATGAACCAGGGCACATTTCTCATCAGCTTGGTGAGAACCCTCTGGAGCAGGCTTATTGTGTGAACAAAACAGGATGACCAGTTCACTTAACTAAATTTGGCTTTACCCTACCCAGCCTTGTTTGTCCTGTTTATACCTCCAAACCTCCTTGTGTGGACTTGCCCCATCGTGTGTGACAAAGCACACAAAACAATGTGTGCTGTTGAGAAAAAAAAAAACATAAATCACTGCTATTTAGTGTTTTTTTAAAATGTGCTTTTCGGTATGCTTTTTGATATGTCTCTTCTTGCTTTAATTTGTGAAATACTTTTAGCTGTGCAGCTTTATTTGCTGAAGTTTAGTCTTCTGGGGGCTTCACTCATATGCTTTGGGCCTCTCCCTCTGCCTGTAGCTGGTGTGCCAGCTTCAAGCCAGGGGAACCCTTGGCACTTGAGGAAAGGTGACAAATATCTTCAGTGACCAACTCTCAGCACAGGTCTCAGAAAAGGGCACTGTGAACCAAAAAAAGAGAGTGGAAAGGCTACCCAGCTGCTCACACAATACAAGAGAAGGCCTTGGCTGCTGTTCAAAGCTGTTCTGAGTGAGTGTTTCAATTTAATTCTAAATTAAAAGCAGTCAGTGTTGTATAGCACAGGGAAAAGATTATGTATTAATGCTTTTTCCCCCTGACATAATCCTAATGATCGCACTAAAATAAATAAAGTTAAGCCTTCTTCCTCTCTTTCCCCCATTGCTATATTATGCTGTGGCCAGCAGCCAGGTTTTTGTAGGTGTAAAGAAGACGAGAGAGATCCCGAAACTGCCAGACTGAGAGGGGAATTGTGTACCACCAAGCTTCACTTCAACCTCCTCCCTCCTCCTTTGCCATTGACATGCTTTGCTTCAGGCTCCCATTGAACAATAAGCAAGAGAAGAAGCCCTTTAGCAAAAAGTCTGAGTAAAATTGTAGTGGCCAACAGAAGAAAGCAGAGGGTGTTGAGGTGGTGACTTACTAATGTGTGCGTGGGGACGTGTCGGATGGCTCCTCCAGGAGCCCTGCTGGTTGTTCCTGTGGGAGCATGGGAGTGATGCTGTGCTGTGCTCTTGCTGGAAAATGTCTGTCTTCTTAAGAGCTGGTGATGATAAGTGATACTTCTTGGGATGCTCTGTGGTCACATTTCAGCGGGCTGAGGGGATCCATCCCCTTTGGTGGAGGCAAAATGGGATTGGAACGTGGCAGGCTGCAGTACGGGGCAGGCAGCCCTCTGGCAGTCATGCTCTGCTGGAGGGGGTTATGGGGTGTGCCCTATCAGCTCTCTGTCAGCCCACACGGTCCCTGAAGAGCAGTGAACACACCCACGCGGTGCAAATCCACGCTCCAGGTGCAGTGTCATTTAGGGTAGGTGTGGTGGTTTAAAAGGCAGCTGGGAATTAAACACCAAATAAGTCACTGCCCCTTTCCTCCTGCCTCCCTCTGGTGAGAGAGGGACAAAGGCAGACTATGGGTTGAGGTAAGAATTCACCGAAAGCAAACAGCAATAGATTAAGAAACGCACAGCAACGATATTAGCAACAGAAGTACACAAAAAGAGAAGGTGGTTTACACATAAGAGGTGTTTAACTCAGTCCTCTGTGGCGGCCGAAACAAAGCCAAGATGGCAGGTGATCCTACTGCTTGGCAGCAACACACTCAGGTTACTCCCAACACAATAGCTCAGGTTATTCCCAACACAAAGACAAGATGCCTGATAGAGTTAAAAAAGCATTTGGACAATATTCTTGGGCACATGGTGTGACTCTTGGTGATGGTGCTGTGCAGGGCTGGGAGTTCTGCTCAATGCTCCTGTGGGTCCCTCCCAACTCAGCTGATTCTGTGAAGATGGCAGGTGCTCTCTGTCACTGGTGTTCCCTGTCCCCAAGTGTGAGACAAAGAAAACAATGACGGACAACCCCACAAAAGCTAGATTGTCCAGATACAACCGTGTTGTTGTGCTGAGTGTTTGACTGTGCTTCCTTGGTGCGTGCCTGCAGTATCCCAAATTCCTGCGACTCCCACCCAACAGGCTGAGTCCCTCTCCCGATAGCAGGGTAGGAATTGTTCAGCATGGGGGACTGCTCAGGCTGGGAGATCCCCACTGAGAGGGTTGAGTGTTTGTTGTCATACAGTCGGTGAGGGATGCTCCTCTCTGCTTTGGCAGCACCAGTGGTGCTTCTGGTGGGGACTCCTCAGGTGCTGTGAAGCTGGAACATCAAGGCATCAATGTGCAGGTTAAGAAGACCTGAGCCAGCAGGAAAATGGGAAAGACTACGCTTAAAATGGTGCTTGGATTGTGTCCCTTCTGCTCCTCTTGCAGAGCTGTAAATTGGGAGAATTTAACTTTGGTGGCTATTTGTTTCACAAATTTCTGTTTTCTTGCCTCTTCCCCCTCTCCTGATTTGATGTGTCAGGGCTCAATATTGAGTGCTTGTCCATCTGTGCCTGCCCTGTCCTTTCCTTGGGAGATGTGACTGAATTTTTTGAATTGACAAATGCTTTGTTCAAATAGTAGCTGTGGTGGAAATGCCTCTGGAAATGAAGTGCTCCACATGTACCTTCCATGAGCTCCTGCTCTCCTGGGCATCCAGCCCTTGTCCCACACTGCAGCTTCATATAAGTCCCACTCTGCATGTCTGAGCACCTCCTCCCTGCCACCTCTCAGCTCAACTGGCAGTGTCCTTCTGGAATAACAGGAATATACCTAGGCAGGAAACATGCTGGGAAATTACATAGTAAGGTTATGTCAAGAATAGAAAATTATGTTTCCTAGCTCCTGATATTGCTCTGTAAATAACAAACTTTCACTCTTTTAAACATATATCAATGGTGATCTTCATGAATTGCTCATGCAATTCATGAAGAATTGCATGTTGGCTATGACCCAAGGAGAAATAAGTACTAGTTTCTGACCATGGAGACAGCACATTAGAAGCATTTTATTTGGGAGAAACTTCCTGCCAGACCAAATGCAGGGCAAATCCTGCAAAAAATCATGTGTGCACAGACATGCTTGCCTGATTGTGTGGGAAAGGTGCGTCCAACTGCGCAGTCCTATTTGGATGATCCAGACCTTAAAATAGAAACTTCATCCTAGAAAACTTAATGAGGGTTCATAAAACCTGGGTATATATTTAGAAAGTCTAGTGAACTTGCCTTCAGCTTGAAATAAGGAGATAATATAAACCCCAGAATATTTTTGCAGTTTGTACTAGAATGAGAAAGCGAGGGCCAAAATGATACAAAAGAGGAAAAATGCTTGTATTGCAGATGAGGCTCTTCTTGGCAGGTCTGAAGACTGGTGGTTCTGCTTTCTGTCACGCAGGACTCTCTGTGATGTGCATTTGATTAAAGCTCAGCGAGCGTTTACACGCAGAGTCCTACAAGCAGATTTCTGAGGCTGCTGAGCCTTGATCAGTGTCGAGTGAAATACACTGCAGAATCAGGGTAAGCAGGAGCCTGAATTCCTGGGGAAGCTTCTAAAGGGGTCTGTCCACAGTGGCATAGTGAAGCATGGGAGGTGACTGCTTTCGTTGAGAATGGTGAGATGACAGATGCTAATTCTGACAACAAAGACATGGACACATGCAAACAGATTTAGTTTGGTGGGGGAAGGGATGGGAAGGAGAGAATAAATTCCATCCCTTCCTTCCTGCCCACCTTATCTTTAATTTAAGGCTGATGGATTGATTATCATTTGTTATAAGTCCATATGTGTACAGATCCAGTGGTAGGATTAGGTCCCTCCTCCTTTGTTATTTGAAGTCAATTGCAGTTCATTAAATCTCCCTCATCAGTTCCACCACCTGCTCCTCTTCCTTCCCTGACCCAAAGTCACATGCCCATTTACCCTCTTCCCTTTGTTTTCAGTTTGTTTCTCTTCTAATTACATCTCTTGATCTTTTCCCCATCAATTATTTTGAGGAGAGAATTGGTCAGGAAACATCAATGCAAATGAAATTGTGGTTAAGAATAGAAACAAAGATGTTCAAGGGAGCTTTGGTTTTCATTTTCTAAACAGCTCCAGACTTGTGCTAGAGATTCTGACATACTCTTTTCCCAGGGTGTTGAAGCAGGGTGGCTGCAGCACAGGAACAGGGTCTGTCTTTCCTTACTCACCCCTGCCTATGTTCAGTGAAGGTTTTAACATGCTTGTTCAGGACTTGGTGGATGTTTTTAGCTTCTCCTGTCTTTCTGAAAAATCTCACACTTGGAAATGTTATACCACGGCAGCATTTGGGTGGAAATCCCAAGATCAGCAGCAAATAAAACATAGATGAAGACCCAGTTCTTTCCTTGGCTTCGTGTGCATGGCCAGGCAGCTGGACAGCAGGACAGAGCTGCTTGCAGGACAGCCCTTGCCCCTGCTTGTAGCTGAGTGAAATAGCTAGGTGGATTTAATCAACAGGGCTTATGATTAATAGGTATTGCAGCATCTTCTCAGGATCCCAGCCAAGGTGAAGGCTGTGGTGGGTTGGCGCCGTGCCGAGATGGACTCAACAACCGCACCGCAATGGGTTAGCAGTGTGGGCAGGCCCAGGGGCATGGGAGTAGCCAGCAACAGCTGAAGAAAAGGAGCGGTAACACATTAAAAGCACTTGTCTGACCGGGTGCCTGTACCTCTGTCCAAAGCCAGTGTTTATAAACACATTGTTTCTTCACTCAGGTGAGGAGACAAGTCTTGAACTTGCTGCACGGAGCGGCTTATAGCCAGTGGTTTTGGGGGAACCGTGCAAAAATAAAGGCAGGCAGAGGAGAAAGTGCTTTTTCTGCTGTGGGTAGACAAGCCTCAGAACTGTCTTAAACTGAGCTCTGAAGTTTAACCAGCTGTTTGACAGGCCCGAACTCATCCCTTTATTTCTTTTCCCCTGGGTCACTAGAAATCCTCTTTCTTACACCCCTCTCCTTGCTCTGCAACTGTCTGTGTTCCCTATTTGCAACAGAAAAATACGTGCACAAAGGTTTGGATGTTTAATCCCTAAATGGAGAAATAATCACAGAAACCAGGTGGCAACTTTCAAGTCTGATGGCCCTTCTCTGGGGTCAAGACATAAAGAAATCCATATGTTCACATTCATAGGTGCACATGGGCAAGTAAACCTTGTGTCTCATTAACTGGCCGTTTCCGCTTCTCTTAAGTGCCATTCCTGACTAGTCAAAGGGCTGTAATCCACCCATGTGCTGGGGTCACTGGATTGTCTTGATTTGAGTGTTTTTATCATGCTTTAAAAAGTTTTTTTAAAAGCTCATCCAGCATTGCAGTACCATCAGAAGGGTTAATGCTAGTTGAGGCATTTCAGATGCTGACAGGGCTTAACATAGGCAGCACAGGGAGGGATCAGGTGACTCTTAAATGGACAAAAGTCCAGCAATTGAGTTCAATTTGGACAAGCAATCATTGGCCTGCATGCTTCAGCTGAGTTTTATTCAAACCTCATAAATGTGCACATAGCTGGAAAGCCAAGAAGGAGTCTGTTTTCCAGAGGCCTTGATGTGTGTTGCCTTTCCCCCCATGTGTCATGTGGGATCAGCTTTTTTCTGAAATTTCAGTGCTCTTGATTTTGTCCCTGATGGCAACTTGGCAGAGCATGTCAGTCCAAGAGAAGCAGACTTGAAACCCAAACCTGCACTCTATCCAGAAGGGAGGAAAGGAGAGGACGTGCAGGTCTGACAGCCTTGTTTTCCCACACTGACAAAAATATAGAGATGGGAAAGCTGGAAGGGGAGTTGGTAGACTTGTTTTTCTAAACAGATCCTGCAAAAACAGTTGATGAAGATTTTGGTGGAGGAAGAGAGCCTAACTGTTCTAGGATGATGAATTTCAAAAGGAGCATCCCCTTCCTGGGCCTAACCGATGGGCAGGGTAATGCTCCCTTACTGTACAGCTGGTAGGCTGGAAATGCTACATCAGATCACTTATAAGCAACTTTTTGTTCTTTTCCTTTCAGTTTGAGTCTCAAAACATATTTGTGATCATTGCCATGAGTGGAGTTTAACTTTAGGTTAGACTGATGATGGGGTTCACCTGTGGTGTGACCCCTGCAGTGGGAGCAAGACCAATAAAGGTCTTTATACTCCTTTCCAGACACCGAAGGTCTCCTGCAGTTCGTGCGCCAAAAAGGTTTCACCTCCAGTCATGGCTTGCAATTCAGTGATGCTCAAAGTTGCTCATCCAGCAGAATTCCCCAAAAGCCAGGCTGGCTGTCCTTGCCCTGGCTGGGCTGGCCTGGCCTGGGCTGTGGTCGGGGTTAATCTTTCCCAGACACAGATTAGGTGACTAGGTGCCTAGCCAATATATTACATAGGTGTAATTATGCAAGATATTGGCTTTCATACAAGGCTAATAATTTTGTAGACTTTAATTTAAAGGGCCTGTTTATTTTCAGAAACTTGTACTTGGTTTCCTTTTTGCCCAAAGATAGGAGAGAGGCTTTTTCAGGGGTTCATGAGGCAGTAAAGTAAGGGTGTGTGCATAAAATGACCGGAGAATCTTGCTGGCTGAGTTCAGAGCCTTCCTTCATTCCCTGCAGTGGGAAAACCAGAAAAATACCTTCAATTCAGCTGCAGAGGTATTGCAGAGTGCCAAGTTTTGTTAAGGGTTGTGTTTTACCTGGGATTCACAGTGGCCCAGATGCACTCTCTTTTTGCTTGTGCTTTGGTTATGTCTGCGATATTTTATTATGTCTCTCTTAAACTAATCCAAGCCTTCAAATCTCAAGATCCACCATCACCTTGTTCCTCCTGCCTGACTGTTTTGGCTATTCTGGATGAGTAGAAATGTATTGCACCAGGTGCCAGGATGACAATGCAGCTGGGACAAGTCTGCCTGTAGGCTGAAGATCCCAATCCGAACTTGAAAAGCCCTTTTTACGACAAAGTAAGGTCTTCAGCTCCCAGTCTATCTTTGGGTCAGATTTGCTTCTTGCTGGAGCCAAGCAAAACGTCCCTGTGAACATGTAAATATGTCAGTGGGGAACAGGACATTACCAGCCTGTAAGATACTGGTGCATGAACATTTTACATGTGTATCAATTTGAAGGAAGCATATGATTGTGACATGTTTTGCAGGTAATATAAAGTAAAAAACATTTGGTCAAACCCCTTCATGCCTGAAATCTACCACACTTTATAGCGAGTCATGAATTCTTGAAAAAAATCTCTCCTTCAAATTCTTAATCAGTCTCAAGAAACCACATTGAAATATAGGCTGGCAAAAAGCAATATGTCTTTCAGTCTCTGGCAAAACAAAACCTCTTACTGCTTTCCATCCCTGGCCAAGCATAACTGCCACGACGGTGTTCTTGTAGTTTCTTCAAATCCTAGGTGAAGGTTTCAATGCACAAAATAAATGTGAAGGAGTTTTAAGGGTCTTCCCACCCCGCCCCCCTCCCCCCATTATTGATTCCATCAAAATCCTAGAAGAGGAATACGAAGGAGAAAAAAAATTATTTTTGTAGCAGTAGGAACCCAGCCTTGACTGCTTTGGGTACATGTGTAGAGGCACTGAATATAATGAGGTTATTCATGTGCATAAAGGTTGTCGGATCAGACCCTATCTTTGTGAAATATTTAATTACATACCATCAGAATCATGTCAGCTATGAAAAAGCAATAAAAATACTAAAGTGTGTCAGTGAGCAGTAGTAGTAACTGTAGTGATACAAATGCATTAAGCTTTTAGGCACAGCTCACATACACTGAAGACAGCAAGTCAATGCTGGTTAATAATTTGCAAACAATACATCAGCATCATAGAGCACGTTCAAGCAAATTATTATGCCTGTTTTGCCAATTAGTACTCAATTTATGCTACGTGACACCTTATTCCATGCTTTGGATGGAGAAGGGAAGCCACAGGCCCAGTCAGTTCTCGGGCGTTGTCTTCCTTGCTACGAGGGTGAAGGTTTTATTGCTTTACTTTGACTCATGGGCGAGAGGCAAAACGACCCCGATGCTAAAAACAGGAGCAAGGCAATGCACTTCAGTTTGACAGTGAAGTCACACGCGTGACAAAGGAGAAGCACGTAACGCCTTTACCTGGGAACATCTGGCAAGAGGGCACAACCAGAGCTCTTCCAAGCCACGGACAGGGAAGACGTGAGTTACAGAGTGACGGCAGGTTTTGTGCTGGCAGGCAAAGGCAGAAGCAAGAGTCAAGACGAGAGCAAGCAGGGCATCCTCATCCCACGCACTCCGGGGGAGTAATCGCAGCTCTCCGGAGGGTTGCATCAGTGTTTGGTACAGCACTTTCCAGAGTTGCATCAGCTTGTACCTGCTTTGTTTACGTTGTCGGTAGAGACTGGAGTATTAATAACTCCTTCCATGGGGAGGCAACCCACAGTGGAAAGCAGAAACAGAGATGGGAAATACCCAGAACATCTTGGAGCAAATGTAAACCATGGGGAGGGAGCGTGACAACAAGTGCAACTCTGTGCCAATCTCTATCTGGCTTTGGCTGTGTGGGTGGGGTGAAGTGGGTGCGGAGCAGGTTGTGATTTTACTTGAGGTCTGTAAATACAGAGTGAGTAGGAACAGGTAGCTAGAATAACACTTCCTGCCTCTGAGTCAGCAATGCTGCACATGGAAGAAGCTGGCAATCAGAGGTCATGATTGAGTTACATTTCCATGGCAGGTTTATTTTGTGCTGCTCTTCTGCATAACCCGTATTCTTGCTCTGTGCAACTGGTCGGAAGCAAAATATGATTTTCTATGCATGTGTGCAAAAACATGTTGCACTACAAGTTCCTTATTTGAATCTTTGTTCAGCACACCATGCTGGCCTTCAATTGCTTTCCTGCTCTTTTTTTTTCTCCCCCGTTTTATTATTACTTCTAGTTCCCTTTTTCTCCCCCTTCAACTGAGTGACTGTAATCTGTATCAAGTACTTTCTGTAAATAACATGGATTATATTTGGTGGACAGCAGGGTGCAGGACTCAAGAGGCATTTCAAGAGCCAGCAAAAATGCCATGGTCAGCTTTGTAGCTTTTAGGTTGGATCATCTCCTCCTTCTTGCTGTCCCTTCCCCCATGATTTTCTGATGGCTGCTTCTAAATGGATTTTTATCAGGGGGGAAAAGCAAAGTGGATGACAGCAGATGTGTTCCCTTAACAGGGTCTTTCCCTCAATGGCTCTGCTAATCATTATGTTTTGCTCCATAGGACTTTTTATTCATTTAACAGGTTTATTTCCAGATTACATATTTGTTTTTATACTGTTTCTTCATAAATACAGGCACTGTAGAAAAAGCTGGCCCCACCATATTTCATGCAGTATTTGTTTATAGTAAGTGGGCCTCACTGAACCTGCATATACAATAAATACCCTTTCAGGATTCCTAGGCAGGAGTGGAGGGAACAGATGGCAAAACAGACCCAGGATTCCCGTTTACAAGGGGATCTTCAAATAACACAGGAGGAATGATAGCCATTAAAAAGCCTGCTTTCCAGTGCCTTAGTTTTTGGCCAGAAAAATTGGATACATTAGCTGCTTTTTATTACTGGGTTTTCAGGGGGTTTTAGTCAGGTTTTTTTACATTCAATAACAGGCTTTCCAGGATTTCAAGTAAACCAAGGAGCAGGCACCTCCTTTGTCAAGGTCATCTGTTTGATCCATCTTTTCCGTCACCCTTCTTCATAGCAAGTCAGACTTAAAAGATAACTAGACAAGACTCAAAATCATGTCTCAGACCCATGGTCTCTGAGAGGTGCTTGAAATATGAACCGTGGTCCAGGGGGAAACTTTGCAAACAGCTGCTAAACCTCATACCCCGGTGGCAGGACTGTGCCTCACAGATACCAGAGGATTGAGAGAAACACTTTGTACTGGAGATCTCTCTCATTCACTCTTTGGTGAGGGAGAGTAATTAGAATTTTATTTTTGCTTTAAAGGATCAAGACTGAGAATAAGAGAAGGCTCTTCATGTGTTGCTTTTCTGTGCTGTGAAAAGTTTGTATCTGAGTGTAGCCAGGGAGAAAAAAGTACAAGAAAGCTGCAAGTTAGGGTATTTCCACAGTACAGGACTCTTAATTTTCCCAAGGCTTAAAATATGCCTGGTTATTTGGCAGTGCCTCTGCTTATACCTGCTAAGACACATAATCTGCCTGCCTGGCTCAGTGCTCCTCCCAGGTGAGTTTTGACCTCCTCCTTTTGTAGAGAAGGTGCCTCAGTAGTGGAGGTTTTACGTGGGTGTTTTGAGGGACTGCCAGGACACCCCACAGATCTCCCCATCCAGAGCCCCCTGCTTCCTGCCAGCTCTTGGTCAGGGAAAGGTAGTGGCCAGTGTAGATACAACTGCTTGGCCTCCTTGAACAGCTATAGGAGATACCAGCCCCATGCCCTGCTCTCCACTCAAACCCACTGCTTGTGCAGAATCTTCATGCACTGCCTTCAGCTGTGAGCAGAGCAAGGAGTGTTGCATGGGGAAAGATGTTTACAGTCTGCAATTGGTGTTTTTTTAAAAAAAGCCAACCGACCTGAAATTAGGTGGTTGTCAGATTAGTGCAGTGTGTTACCAAATAATTAGGGTGTTTCCAGTAACAAAGGATGGCAACCACAAGCCTGGAAATCTGCCAGCTGCTTGGACCCCACTGGCTGCCATGCAGGCTTCCATTCTGGTGGTCAGGGTATCCTAAAGGTCATGGGCAAAATTAAGTAGAGGGTGCTGATAGGGACTGTCATGTCTGGAAGAGGAACCAGCTCCCATGTCCACAAGAGCACTGGCATGAACACTCACGAAAGCCACCAGTCCAGCGATGAAGGAAATCTTGGGTTCATATGTCAAATCCGGGCTGGCATGGCATGGGCAAGAGGCTTGGGCTGAGCTTGGAGTCAAGTTACACGTTGCTAAATGGTGGCTGTCATCATTATGTTGCTACATGGAAAATGGTGGCTTAAGGACTAGAACCTACTCAAATTATTTTGGAGGCTGAGGCAGAGGATGACCATGAGGGTCACAGGACCCTGTGAGCCGAGTGCAACTCAGCAGCGTGGAAGCCACCAACAAGGCACCCCCTGCAACACAGGCAGGCCTTGTGGTGTATTCTCCTACTGCATACCTTGTCTGTGGGTCCTGTGATCCTCCTCCTCTCCGTAACTGAGCTGCTGCATATGCACTGATGTCAGGATCCCTCCTCTGATAGGTAGAAGAATATTTCTTCCTCAGATTGCATCAGCCAAGTGCTTCGCAGCCAGGGGTTTTCCCTCAAAATCTCAAATCCTGTTCCAGCTAAATGTAGCCACCAGCTCTTTCTTAGCTGTTGCCTCTTTTTCTAAAAAGTTTTAGTTGGAGGGAGGAGGTGGGAGAGGTGAAAGTGAACTCTCCATTAGGCTATTAAATTTCTGGATTCTGTTTGTAGGTGTGGTCTTGGGTCTTTACCAAAGTGCAGAAATTTTGCTGATTTGGTGCTTGCTGAGACATAATACATGCTGCTTTGGAAGGACAGAGCTCTGTGCAAGGAAAAAAACAAGGTAAGAAACTGTGACGCATGATTAGAGCTACCCTGGGGCAACGAGAGAGCGGTGCTACCAGAGGCAACACTGAAAGTGAGCAGGAGAGCACGGCAGAGCAGAGTCTGGGGATGGGGATGTGGAATTCACTCACCGTACCAGCCTGTGCCTTGGCAGCTTCCTGGGAAACACAGATTCACAGAGCCCCCCGTGTTTCCACACGCTGTCAGCAGAGCACTTGCTGTTTTGTTTCTAAATGGCTTCAACTAAGGTCCCTTCCTAAGGGCAGAAAATCCTCCAAGGGCAGAGGCTGCAGCTTTCCTTAGTCATTGTCTTTATGTTCTGCTGGCAAACATGCTAATTCTGAAGTGGGAAATAATGGGCCTACCAGGGTCGGAGTGGGAAGAAAACCAAGGAGTAAATTGAGATATGTCCTTATGCCTAAACAAATCTGATGCCTCTCCTCCCCCCCTTTCCCCCTTCCCCGCCTCCCAGCAATATTCAAGCTCAATTTGCAGCAAGCGTGCATTCTGTACTGCCAGACAATGCCAAGTTTTATCATCCCCTGCCTCCTGCCTGGGAGGCAGCGGTTGGCTGGTTGAATCCTGCAAGATTGCACAGGATGCCAGAGAGCACTGAATTCCACTCTGTAGGTCCCTGTCTGGGAAATGCACCTAAATGCACGCAAATATTGTTATATCAGCTGAGCTCTCCCGGCACGAAACGGTGTGATTTACACTCCCTGGATCATCGGAATTTATTGCAGGGAGGTGACAGCCTGCTCTGAGCTGCTGTGGTTGCAGTTCCCATCAGTGGGGTTTATAAAGGTAGTTACCGTGGCGAGTGAAGTGGGCAAGGTATGAATAGATTCATGAAGGTCTCTATGGAATAAGGAAAGGTTTTTCCAGCCTGCTGTTACCTGATCTAGCCAATTTGACATGGCCCCTCATCACGACAGATCTGAGCAGTGCTCAGCATTTGAAAATAGAAAGAGCAACAAACCTCTTCCTTTTCTTCCTGCTCAGTTC
Source organism: Tichodroma muraria (assembly GCA_013390105.1). Taxonomy (NCBI): domain Eukaryota; kingdom Metazoa; phylum Chordata; class Aves; order Passeriformes; family Sittidae; genus Tichodroma; species Tichodroma muraria. The sequence goes on along the minus strand of WAAG01088244.1, from coordinate 21,707 downwards.
ACAGGAAAAATATTTTGACTGGTTTGATGGCTGGGATTTTTAGGGTTTTTTCCATGTCTGTTTAGATAAGTGAATGAGAGTGTGTGTG
>WAAG01088244.1:0-20956 GCA_013390105.1 Tichodroma muraria | reverse complement strand
TATATATATATATATAACTCATTACTTGTGCTGGATTGACAGTCCTGCAAGCACTATCATTTTAAGTTCATTGACAGACTAATAAACCTTCCCCTGGGCTCCCTTACTTATGTGGAGGGACTGGCAGCAGAGATGAGAGGAGAGTCAGATCCTGGAGGGATTTAATTTTTGNTGTCTGGGAAATGCACCTAAATGCACGCAAATATTGTTATATCAGCTGAGCTCTCCCGGCACGAAACGGTGTGATTTACACTCCCTGGATCATCGGAATTTATTGCAGGGAGGTGACAGCCTGCTCTGAGCTGCTGTGGTTGCAGTTCCCATCAGTGGGGTTTATAAAGGTAGTTACCGTGGCGAGTGAAGTGGGCAAGGTATGAATAGATTCATGAAGGTCTCTATGGAATAAGGAAAGGTTTTTCCAGCCTGCTGTTACCTGATCTAGCCAATTTGACATGGCCCCTCATCACGACAGATCTGAGCAGTGCTCAGCATTTGAAAATAGAAAGAGCAACAAACCTCTTCCTTTTCTTCCTGCTCAGTTCACAGGAAAAATATTTTGACTGGTTTGATGGCTGGGATTTTTAGGGTTTTTTCCATGTCTGTTTAGATAAGTGAATGAGAGTGTGTGTGTGTGTGTGTGTGTGTGTGTGTGTGGTGTATGAGAGAGGAACAGAAGTTGCTGAAAGTTGATTTGAAGAAATTATTTTTGCGTTTGCTTTATTTGAGGCTGAATTCTATTAATAATTTCACAAATTTAACATGAAACTTTTGCACTGGCTTCAATGAAACATATATATTCATCTTGAAATTCCAAGGTTGTAGTCACTACTTTTAATGAAAACAATATTTTTTTTAAAGTAAGGATCTTGCACTGGAAATTCGAGACATGCTGCTCAAGTTGCCAGGCCTGTGCCTCACTGGCCACCAGCTGAAGTGACTGTGTGCTCCAGTTGGATTTGATAGATGGTATCTACCTGCAGCAGGCTGCCCTCGTGCCAAACCTCTCTGGATGGTCCACAGTTAGTGAAAACAGAGACTTGGAGACTTTGCATCATGAGGAGCGGTGTGCACCGGCTGCTGCCATGAAGTCTGGTTATGCTGAAGACTAAAGTGGTATATATGAACCAAGTTAGTACTAAATTGACTACTGCACCTTTCATTAGATCTATTATCCACCTAGAGGCTATTTTCACTTTGAAGCGGCATTTGCTCCATAATAAGTAATGTCTCAAAATGCTGTTAATTAAAATTTCATCTGTTTAGAGGATTTTCTTCTTCCTCCCCCTCTCCCTTTTTCTTTTCTTTTCAGAAGCTAGTAATTAGTCCAATAATGTGGAGACATTGTTATTGCAGCTCATTAAATTTGGCAATGTTCACCTGGACCTTTGAGTGCTGGTGATGTCAAGTTGACCCGAAATCCAAGGATTCCATCTGTCAAGAATTACTGATGACTTGGCAATTAAATATAAAAATATATATATATATATATATATATAACTCATTACTTGTGCTGGATTGACAGTCCTGCAAGCACTATCATTTTAAGTTCATTGACAGACTAATAAACCTTCCCCTGGGCTCCCTTACTTATGTGGAGGGACTGGCAGCAGAGGTGAGAGGAGAGTCAGATCCTGGAGGGATTTAATTTTTGTTCTGTCTGTAGACTACACTGATGAGAGTGTCAGTCTGGGCTGGGGTGAAGTGAATATCTGGGCTATCAGAGGCAATTGATGCTATGTGGATAACCAAACAACCTTGTGATTATGCTAGTTCTCAGCTCGTGTTGAACTGGTGGCATAGAAATGGATCTTTGTTTCCAAGCAGCATCCAGTCATGGGCAGGGGAATTTCTATAAATGTGTTCACCATTGCTTAAGACTGTACTCTTTTCCAGAAGAAACTGGAGAGAAGTAGCCATCCCTTATAATTGCTGGGAAGTGGCATCCAGGACATAGAGGATGCGAAGAATGCCTCACCTAAGGTTCTCTCTGTCCACTATTATGCTACTGGAGTAACACTGTCATTCAATGGTGACCACAGGATCACAGAATCATTTATGTTGGAAAAGACCTCTGAGGTCATCAAGAGCAAACTTGGATCACCACCTTGCCAACTAGACCATGGCACTAAGTGCCAGGCATGGTGACTCCCCCACCTCCCTGGGCAGTCCCTTCCAATGTTTAGCATCCCTTTTCATGAATCAAGTTCTCCTGATGTCCAGCCTGAACCTCCCCCGGCACAGCGTGAGGCCATGTTTCTTGTCCTGTCACAGGTTGCCTGGGAGAAAAGACCGACCCCCACCCGGCTGCAGCCTCCTTTCAGGCAGTTGTAGAGAGTGATAAGGGCATCCCTGAGCTTCCTTTTCTCCAGGCCAAACACCCCCTGCATCCTCAGCCATGTCTCATCACACTTGTGCTCCTGACCCTCCCCCAGCTCCGTTTCAGTTTCCATTTCTCCCAACACACTCCAACGCTCGGTGGCTTTCTTGGAGTGGCCCAAAACTGAGCACAGGATTTGAGGTGTGGCCTCACCAGTGCCGAGGACAGGGGGGCAATCACTGCCCTGGTCCTGCTGTCCACACTATTGCTGATACACTCCCTTCATGTAGGCTGTTGACACGTGTCATCCCACTGCTGGCTGGGTGAGTTGCTGCTGCAGCAGGGAGGAGAGAAACTAGTGTATGTTGACTCCCACAGGCAACAGGTGAATTTGGGATCTCAGTGTTAGTCACCGCACCTGCATCTTCAGCAAGCACCAGGCCTCAGTGCTGTGGAACATGAACTTGACTTGTGGGCATGTCCTGGCCTGAAGGCAAGGCCATCTGATGGCTCAAAATCAAAAGTCCAGCCTGTACCAACAGCTTATATTCTAGCATCACTCATATTTATTATGGCAAGAGGAGTCTGAAGAAAACAAAACAAAGCAAAACAAAATAAAACAAAACAAAACAAAAACCCCCAACAAAATTGTGAATTGTGAAGGCAGAATAAAATAACTGAGAGCCCAGCTTCAAGGCTGTCCAAGCTGCTCCTGGAACAGAAAGCTACCAAAATGTAGGCTCTCTCCAAAGTGTCCTCTGCTCACATGGCGTCCTCTTGCCACATCTTTTGCAGAATTGGTCATTTTTATGCACCAGCCAAATGTGGTCCTCCAGCCCAAGGAAGAGGTATCTCTGGATAGACCACCCCTTAAATACAGAGCTTCAAGTTTTGCCAAAAGCAGTCTTTAAATCCTGTATCTTCAGACCCCTGCTGTTTCATCAAAGTCCCACTGAGTGTCTGGGCCTAGATCCACCTTTAAAAACAGGAATTTCTGGATCCATGCATAGGGTGACACAACAGAGTAGATGAAATGGCTAAATATTTAATAATAAAGATTGTTCACACATTTCCAGCTCAATGTTACTGGCCAAAGAAAGCTGGATGTTCCACATCAGGTTAGCAGGATATTGCAATATTTTGGCTGCTTATCTGAAGTGGAATGAATGGAACTGCCAAAGCTTTTGAAGTTCACTCATGAGATAATATTTTATTAATTTTCTGAGCTGAGGGCACTTTAGCAACTCCTGTGAGTCTTCTGAATATTAAATGCATGAAGCTCTATAGGCAGGACTCTTTCAACATTCTCTCATTCAGTGTTTAAAAGCGCTCGCTTCCCATAAATTGAGAGCAGTCTCCTTGGTTTTCCGAGAGTTATCTTCTCTCCAATAAATTAGAAAGTATATCAATTTCCTACTTATGCCCTTTGAATTCAAAGCAGGAGCTACTTAAGTACAAGAAAAGACTCAGTCTGTGTTTGCCTTGTTTGTCTGTCTGCTCCATAGAAAATGCAGTTTAAGTCAGAATGAGCCGCTGTCCTTCAACTCCAGCTGCAAAAATAATTTTATTTCATGAAAGCACCCAGTCTTTTAGTCCTGTTCTGAGCTACTCTGCCCTTCAGCTAGAGCAGAACAGAGGAGGGAGGTGTAAGACCTGGCCGCTGCTATGTGTGGCACTGGCAGGACCAACCAGCCTGGTCACATCCCAGCTCCAACGCCTGCTAAGCTGGGACTCGGCTCCTCCAGCTCAGACTCAACAGCAGGACATCTGCCCACCTAGCTGCACCGCCCTGGGGAGGGAGACAGGTACCTGTGGGGTGACTTGGTCTTTGGATGCATCCGTTCGCTCAACATCCAAAAGCGCTGACTTGTACAGTGGAGATGCTGAGCTCTCATCAGCCGTGGTTTCCTTCCCCCAGCCACAGCTGGGTGAAAGCAGAGGAGTTCAGGAGAGCACGTGCCAGCCAGAAAAGCGCTTGCTGTGTTAGACTCAGAAAATCCTCTCAAGTGTGCAGGGCTAGGCAGAGCTGCCAGCATGGACTTCTGCATCAAAAAGGACAGACAGTTCCTAGATCTAGTGTCTGGTGCTTTATAAATAGGTTTCAATGACAGGGAAAATAAAGAGAATACCAAAAAAGAAATAAAATGACAGCCTTTGTCCAAAAATATGCTAGCTACATTGTTTCTTTTCCCTAAAAAAAGAAAGAAAGGAAAAAAAAAAGGTTGCTTTTTCTGCATTAAACTTGTCATAACTGGATGATTATAGTAACACCACGAGAAGAGCCAGCCAGGATGTGACACTTTAGTTTTCAAAATAGCTCTTCCTAAAATAAACTCTTTCCTCACAGACTGCTACTGTGATACTTATGGGAAAATGTGAACAGACCACTCGTTCTCCCATCTTTCCTTGGAGATTGAGAAACTTTCCATCAGTTTATGTGTTCTAAAATCCTGTCCCTCAGATGGGGAGGCCAAAACCACAGGAAAATAGGGGGAGTGTAATTTAAGATGTTTCACCAATTTGCCTTAATGGCACTTTGGAAGCCTCCAAGTTTAATTAGATTTACTCTGTGCCCACAGAGGATAAACAGATATATCTGCCATTTCCATCAAGACTCTGCTATTTGCAGGGATTCAGTAACATGGAACAGGGCCGAGCATACCCCGTTGCAGTAAAGCTTCACTGTGGCCTTGAGCACTCACATTGTGACACATCAAACCAGATGTCTTGAGCTGTGGGCATCTGTCCTCTTTGGGTGCCACAGAGGCTGCGCTGTCCACCTGCACCACCCTGTGCAGCCTGTCCTTTCACCCACGCAGAGCTTTTCCCCCTCTTGGCTCAGTGTGCTGACTCCCAAAATGCACATCAGGCAGAATTAGCTGGCTGGTGGAAACCTCCCCCTGGAAAGGAATGCTAGCCTTTTTGATCAGCATGGCTGGACCAGGAGGAAGCTACAGGCCCACAGCTTCAGATGTGTGAGGCTCGTGCTGACCTTCCATGCATTCCATAAGGTGAGCATCAGTCAAATGACTGATGTGCTGAGCCATGCTCACGTGACACCTCATGCAGCACGGCTGGTATTGCTGAAACATTTATTTCCTTAAAGTTTTTTGTAAATTTGCAGATGGTTCCCCTCCTCTTGGCAGTAAAGGGGAAGCAGTGATAGCTGGGTTCCCACACATACTGCATGGGAGCTTGGCTTGAGCACAGAGAAAGATGTGAGTCCCCACGTGAGGCCGTTCCAGTTCAGAAAAACATGCTTTCTGCTCCATTGTTTTCCAGTACTGCGAGCTCTCAGAATGAAACCAACAAAGAACAGGGTATGGTCAGATTCTACCAATGTTTACTAATTCTTCAACTAATGAAGTTTAGTGACTTGCTTAAATTATTATCCCAGCTGCTCCCCTTGAGGTATCATGTTGAGGGAGCACAAGGCTCATTTTCCAGTTCTCCCTTGTTGTCTTGGTAGGTGATTTCTTGCTCCACTACCCATCATATCCCTGCAAAATGAAATGTATCACCACTGCTGGTTTGTCACATTTCCCTTCTCCTAGAAGGTGTTGGACAGGCTCATTGTTAGCTACACACATAATAGTGAAACTGAGTAAGTGGGCGTGTTGTAAGAATGGAGCTTCTCGAAAGGAGACGTAAAACAAAGCTGCTAACAGAAAGACTAAAATAATACAGAGGAGATTTTAACTTGGGTCAGACTGGATTTCTCCTCACTGAAGCAAGTAGAAACTTTCTTTTTTAATAGAGAAATAAATCCGATGATCTCTGAACTGGGGAAGTTCAGCTTTCAATGCACTTCCTCCAGACTGACTCATCGTGAGATATATTGTGAAATCCATGGGAATGGACTGCACTCGTGCCATGCAGCAGAGCATCCCAAACAGGACTTGCAATTAGGGATAAATTGGTAAGCTTCCATATCTGATTAGGTGGTGTGGCTTTACATTCTCGTGATTGCTTTGTCTTGTCAGGGCAGGAGAGAAGATTCTTCTGTTCTCTTCCACATCCCAGGGAAACAGGCCTTGTTTTTCCAGAGGTTTAGTACAGTCTAAATGTCCTGAATACACATGTATTACAGAAGGAAATTACATTCATTACAAAGGAAAACGTTCATTACAAACGTTTTGCTTGCTCTTTTCCCCTTACTGAATCTCTGTGGAGCAGCCATGGTTGCAGCATTCAGCTTGGCACTTGGAAATCAAGCTCCATTGGCCATTTGCTCCCCTGCTTCCTATCTGGATATACCAGTCCTCTGAATCCTTGTCTTCTCACAGGATGATGGCACATCCCTCTGCTGTTCTGCATGACCAGCATGTCCTAGAAGTAAAATTCAGGTTTATCCCAGGCTAAGGGAAGGCAGGCATGCCATGGAATCTGTGGCAGGGAGACAGTTAACATCCTCTCCCTCTTCGGGGAGAGGTTGCAGCTGCCTATCCAGCCTGCCAAACTGAAAGGGGATCCAGCCCTTGGGGAAATGTGTCTGGAGTTATTTAATCCCAAAAGGATTATAAAGAGAGTATGTTCTAGGGAATCTCTCAAGCCCTATCCCTGTTAAAGTAAAGTAAAACCAAACCCCAAAACCAACAATCCCTTCCCCGTTGATGGCTTACAGCAAAAGATACCCCTGAACTTCCACAAAAAATGTGCCCCAGTTAAGACAGTCAGTGCTGCTCCTCTGGAAAACTTCTTCTGCTTTGGCTTCCATGGTGCTATCATTTCCTGCCTCTCCTCCTACTTCTTTAATCTCCTTCAGCACATCCTTCAGCACATCCTTTGGAGGACCTTCTTATCTTCCTCCAACTTATGTATGGGTTTCATCGGGCTGCGTCTTTTATCCCCACTTCTTCCTCTATTGGATCTTATCCCTGGTTAATCTCAGCTGTGCTCCTTACTTATTCTGTTCGTCTGTTCTCATTTTGACTTGTGTTTAGACTGTAAACTCCTTGAGATAGGGCCTGTCTTTTTATTTTATACTTTTACAGTACCTCTAGGAACATGAAATTGCAGGCTGGACTAAGTAATCAAACAGAATTAAAACATTAAAAGAAAGCTAGTCTAAAAGTTTGAGTGGAAATATCTTCCTCATTTTCGGCAGCAATCCAAGGCAGCGCAGCTTTCACTGTGTAAACACACAAGCATTGCTCTCCTGTGCAGCACAGTGGGATTGAGTAAACGACTGGTTCACCCTCTAGTAAGCCACCCATTGCCTTCCCAACAGCAGGCATCAATTTACTGGTGAGTAGGAAGAAGAGGCCCTGTTCCTTCCATGAGCAGTACCAGGAGGATTTGGTTTCCCTGGCTGCATGGGAGATCAGCGTGGTTAAGATGGTGTCCAACTGCTGCCATGCCCACCAAGATAACTAGCACCATGCAAGGGATGCTTTTTAAGGAGCTGTGGCAGCAGGGGGTTTTGGGGGTTTTTGTCCATTATTTTTTTCTCCGCTTTCTTCTTTGAAGGCTTCTTAGAAGAGCTAAATGTTTAGCAAAAGAAGAACAATCTGGGTGTCTTGAATGGCACATATTTTATGTGCCAGTGGGCTCTTGTCAGAACTTTTTTCTTGAGTCCATTGAGAACTTCAGTGAAGCTTCATTTTCATGAGCAAGTATCTGTCTATTCCTGCCCTCTTTACACGGTGTCATTCAGAAGACAAAACACTGTTTTGATATTTTGGGTTTTTTTTAGGCAATTCCATCATTTTCTACAATCTTCTCTTTAGAGAACTATAGAAGCTAATAAACGCCTCATTAATTTGAAACAGGCATGTCCATGTAACCACTCATCTCTGATGGCTGCAGTTAACCTCAAATCAGCATGTGCTCTCTTTGGTGTTTGGCTCTTTCCAATGATGCAGGAAAGATCCAGGATCTTCATGGAGCCCAGTCATGCCATACAGGTGTCTTCCTCTTCCCTCACCTGCCAGCTGCCTGGAGAACCAACATGGCACACATCTGCCTCAGCTCTCCCACATTTTAAGTACAGCTGAGCCTGGATGGTGACCCAACCTTACCATTTCCTCCTCTATGTCCCAGACCTTCAAATGTAAGTAGTTTTCTTTGTGATCTTTGCCATTGATGAGGGAGTTTGACTTAATAGGCATCTCTAAAACTTTTCCTATGACATATATGAGGAAGTAGCAGATGATGTATTAACATGAAATAAACCATTAATTAGCTCATTCAGTATGATTACCTGTTTCTAATAGTCATTGTGAACTACCCAATCACCTTATATTTTCATGAAGAAAGACAAATGATAAATGAATCAATAGAAGGAAAGTACTTTCAGGGTAAATGACACATGACTGTATTTGTGCAGGAAACAGCTAGAGAAAGGCAACAAGCTGAGTGGGGAACACTGGGCCAGAATCTGGTATGGTATGGAGCTATGGCTCTACTCCTTGCACACTCTTAGCATTGATGCCTCTTAATGCTGCATTTCAGGGCCACTGCTGTTACTTACCTGTGGCAGTAAAATAGTTTCTATACTAATGATAACAGTAGTGGCCAGTCGTTAAAATTCTGAAATAGCTTGTATGGATAATTTTTATAAGGTTTGTGTCCACTAGGACTGGAAGCATGCCATCTATTCTTTGAAGTGCAACCTTGGAATTTGGGCAAGGCTCGTTCTCCCTTTCTTTGTCTTTCTCAGACAATGTCTCAATCTCAGTTTCCCCTTTTGTTAAAATAAATGGGAATGATTTTGCAGGAAAACAAGAGTTAGACAACTAGCCAGAGTAGGGGCTGATTTGGATACAACAGATCTTTGTAGGGGAATGTATGGAGACTTATGTATGGACTACTGAGAATTAGGATAGGGAGCTCCACCTTGCCCTTTACTTCCTGTTTCATTCTGTGAAAATTTTTCCTCACTCGGTTAAATGAAGCCATGAAGTGGATTTATTTTTACTGACCTGAGCCATGTCGCTTTTGCAAAAGTATAGACGACTGCCTGTGAAATGTCGTGAAGAGCTCTGACAGTTCATGGTACTGTGACATAAAGGACTCTGAAGCACAGATAGTTTTTTCATTAGTCCTCCCAGTCAAAGGGAAAGGATTTGGAAAGGCCAGTTGAATCTGGTGAATCAACAAATGCTTACAGGAATGGTGCCAGGGGTTTGCCTCTTAGAGCAGGGGGCTACTGGGGGTTGATAGGGTCCATCTGTCAGAGAAGGGGAGGGGCACCTTTGGCCACAGGCTTGCCAAGCTGGTGAGGAGGGCTTTAAAGTTCTTGGGGCAGGGGAACCTCAATGCATCCCATCTCTACCAGTTTGATGCCAGTGCCAGCAATAGATTCACAGGGCCTGGAGAGGGATCACAGGTCAGCAGAGAGCACCTGAAAATCAGCACAAAGGAATTACAGACAAGTTGCCAAAGCAGCCAGAGACTGGGTTAGGAAAGCTGAAGTCTAGTAGAATTAGATCTGTCCAGGGACTCTTTTCTAAGTTTTTCTACTCTTTTTTTCTAAGCTTTGCATGTATTGCAATCCTTCTCAAAACACCCATGCCTCTGGTACCTAAATTTGAAAGATGACATTAGACTTCTCACATCTTCAGCAGCAGATCGAACTCTGAGGCTGACATGTCTTGTTCTGTTGGGAAGTAACGATAACATTAGCAATTGTTAGGATAGATGGCAGTCTATTTGACTAGTTTGTTCTGTGATATCTGAAGGAAGCCTCTATGAGAGCTCAATTTAAACTGATATATGCCCCATTTAAAACGAGCTAGCAGATATTTGTGGCAAAATTTAAGTGCTAATTTAAACTGAATTTGGTAAAATCCAAGCTTCTCTAACATACACCACCTATGCTTTCCATTTTTCTTTCTTGGGGAAGAATGACTTATAGCTGATTTTGTTTAACTGAGGAAACAAAACTAATACAATAAGCTTCTTAAGATTTCTGTAAATCAGCAGCATTCATTGGGACATCTCAAAAATGAAAACTCTTTCAGCACACTGTCCACCATTGTCATTATCATAATTGCATTTGTGTTTTAATGGGTTGCATTTTGAATTGTTGTGGCTGTGCAGTGTCAGGAGAAAGCACCCCTCTTTCTGTGAGATGCCCCACTAACCTGCACACAGCCCCACACACAGCAGCCCTGAGCTGACGTGCTCAGTGTTCCTGACTGCCAAAAGCCCTTTTGCTGGGAATGAAATCACACTGTAAATCACACTCACATGCTAGCAAGGAGTGTATTTTCACACCAATCATTACAGTTGTGCCTTTAGTCGAGGAGGTTGTTTTGGGGCAGTAAATTGTGCTGTGTGTTATCTCTGCCACCCTCCCTCTCTGGCTCTCTTTTTTTTTGCTGGGTAGGAAATGGCTGTTCAGAACATCAGAGCCCTGACAGCTTCCCAGGCTTTGCAATCATCTTTTGTTTCCATTTTTGTGGGAGAAGTTTCTGAAAGGAGGTTTGAACAGAGCTGGCTCTTTGTATTGGAAGTACATAAATCATAATGTCCCAGGTTCTCATCAGAGCTCTGGATCTCACAGATGAAGCTCAAACAGTGGCCTTTAAACAGTACATTAAGTTGGACAATGTGAGAACTACCAGCCTCCTGACCTGGTGGTGCATAAATTTCTCCACTGCACACATCCCTTTTGCATTTGTCATCTCCTCCAGGGCTGTGCCTAGCCCAGCCCGATGTGAGCAGGGGTATAAACACCTCCTGGTACTGCACTTGGCATCTCACACAGGGCACTTCACCCTGGATGGCCCCCAGGGCCGTGGGGTGTTGGAAATAGGTGAATTTTAAGCCCCTTCCAATCCAAACCTTTCAGTGATCCTCTGAAAGCCTTTGTGGAGGCTGGCCTTCACATCTGAAATGTCACACTGGGTGTTGGTGCAAAGCAATTCTCATATAAACAGCCATTCTTTATGTGAGGGGTGCTTTTTATCAATAGAGTGAGCTGGGCCCATGGTCAGTACAGGATAAACAGATGGGTTGGTATATGGTTAATCAATTACTATAGAGGACAGGAAGTCAGTGGGCTTCTCTCAATTTCTGTAACACTTGTGTGCATATGAGCATTTATAATATCCAATATTCATTGTCTGTAGCAAACCTGTAATACCTGTTGGTCTTTTATTAATTCTTTATAAACATTCCCCTAAGGCAAGTTGTGAGTTTGTAGATGATGGTTAGAATTACTCAAAAGATTAATTTTTTTTTTCTCTATCATGGAATGAAAAAGAAATTAATTCTGGATTTCAGTTACAAATAAAACACTTCAGAATGAAAAGTTTGCCATGTGGTCCAGACATTCCTTACAGACCTTGTCAGACTGGGCAGTTCTGGTGTCCCATTAAAATATCACTGAAATTCTCATTTTTCATGCTCTGTGACAAAGCATAATCTCTCACGAAGCAGATATCCAAACCAAAAAAGTATGTTTTGATGTTACTGGAAAACAAGGTTTTTCATTGATCCAAACAGAGCTTTGTGGTTTTTTGAATTTTCATTTTGCAGAAGATTAAAAAAAGGGTCTCAGTTTTCTTTCTTGTTTCGCTTAGGAGCACAATTAAGTGGGAAAAAATGGAATTCCCTTAGCAGCTAGCAAGTCTAGTGTTTCTGCATGCTTCCCTGAAAAGTAAATGGGATTACTTTGTTTAAAACCTGCTTTTAGCAACCTCTGTTAAAGCCCTAAAACGCACAGGAGGGCATGATCCTTCTTCCTTTGAAGTCCTTGGCACAGTATCCATTGACTTCACAGGGAGTGGGATTGACTGAATAATTGTGTTGCAGTGTGAATGTCTACCCCGACACTGCACAAAGTCACGCTGAAAGCCACTTGATGTCATTCTAATCCTGTCTCCTCGCAGTGGTGTTCTGGAGAACAGGGTTGGGGGTTCTTTTTTCCCCCTCCGTATTTATTATTTGCAGAAGGAACTACTTAACAAATAGAAAGGACAAAGCTGAACGAGCGTGTCGTTAATTTCCAAAGTAACTTGTTCTGCTGCTGAAGCGATCAACTGCTCCGTGCAGCAAGGGCTAACAAGGGGTTTTTAGCCAGTGGGGCTTTAGCGTGCTGAGGAGAACGCCGTAGCTGGAGCTATCACCCAGGCGTGTGCCCGAGCCGCGGAATGCCAGCCCCGTGAGGGCGGCAGAAGCCTCCCGGTCACAGGGTTTTGATCCTAAACAGCCTCGCCAGCAATCAGGAGCGCAAGCACCTGCCGGGCTGGGGAAGAAGGAGCTGCGCTATCGGGTAGCAGACACGGCGATCCCCGGCGCGGGGTTCCAAGCCCGACAGCCAGCCTGTCCCGGGCGGCCGAGCCCCAGAGGGGCGGGGGTGCCCTGGCACGGCCGCGTCCGTGCGCTGGGAGCCCTGCGCTGCTGCTGACAGCGTGGCCGGCTGCGACCAAGGCAGATGGCCAGGATAGATGAGGCCCTTACGGAGTGTCCCCCGGGAATAATTACAGCTTAACTGCGACGCTTAGCCAGAGCCTTTTGTGCTCGTGGCGCCCTCAGGAAGGCCTGGGAAGCGAGCCGCCTGGAATGCAGGGGTAATGGGCTCCTCCTCAGCTTGGCACGCAGAGAAGAGGGATGAAATCCCATCTCTCCTCCGCAGAGCATCCCGAGAGAGGGCAGCGCTGGCACAGCCATCCTTGTGAGTTCCACCCTGAGGGTGTAAACAGGGGAAGGTGGAGAGTCACTACCCGGGGAACCTCTGAAGGTGCCAGGTTTTCCTAGGAGTGCTGACTCTGCCAGTATCACACAGGCATTCTGCCCTTCGCTGGACCACTCAAACATACCAGGTAACAAGGTTTAGAAAGACAACACTGCTGCAGTAGGAAACACGGAAATGGTTTCATATTGACCCCACAAAAGGGGTTCTTTTTTTGCACCTTCGCCACGAGCAGAAAAGCCCCGCACAAGCCTTTTTTAACACACACTTGCTGGCAAACCTGCTGCAGGCTGGGAGAGGACTGTAAAACAGGGGGAGAAGCTGCTAATGTCAGATATCATGGATATCACAGAAACAGAAGGACTGGAGACTGATTTAAGGTAAAATTGCAGCAAAGCCTGTGAGGAACACAAAGGAAAAAGTGGATTTAAAGCGTTACTGATTTCCCACATGAAGACATGTCCTACCTCTGCAGCCCATTGGAACAGCTTAGAAATGCAGGTCTCTGCCCAAGGTGGGCAGCCAACAGCCCCTCTGCCTCCGCCACGGGCACAAGGCAACTCCCACGCAAGGACTGTGCTGGAGAGCCCTCAGCTCGTCCACACATGAACTGTGCTCGTATATCTCAAAGCTTGCTCTTTCCGAGCTCTTCACAGCTTCTGTCTCCTCCAGCAATTATCATGGGATGGTGAGGGAGACTTTTGCTGAACTTCTGGTTAATTTCCCACAGGACCCTCAGTCTCCCTACCTTTTTAAGCATCTCTGTCGCCAAGTAAAGTATTTTCTTCTGTCTTATATACCTAATATCAAAAAAATGTCAAACCAACAAAACACAGGCTAGTGGCAGTGGAATGAATCGTGTCGCTCTGGCACTGTTTTAATGTTCAGCTCTCTCACAACACAGAAGATGTCCAGGGGAGTGCTGAGCTTTCATTCCTTTGATGACTAATTTGATTTGGCTAGGGCAGGCTTATCAGATGCTCAAAATGGCCTGTTTGACCATCTAAAGTGTAAAGTTTCAAGAGGGCAGATGTCAGAAGAAATACTGAGCCTGTAGTTTGCTGATATATGTTATTCAGGACTTTTGCTCTAAAACACAACAGAAGGTTGTAGCACACCACATTTCACTTTAAGCTGGATGAGAGTAAGCTTTGAAAGCCCAAAACCCCTGATATACTCCTGTTAATCATTGATACAGTCTTTGATCTCTTCTCGGTTCTGTGTAGCTGATTGACTCATCCCCACATTTTTTTACCAGCTTTCCATTTGTGTCTTTTTTTCTCAATGTATCTGTTCTCCATCACAGTTTGAGCGAGCAAAAAAGCCATAATAGCAAGGGTATTTTTGTAGTATTTCTGATCAAGTGGTATGCACATCTTTGTGCAAAATTTCTAGTACCATTCCACAGGACAAAAAGGATGTGGGATAATATCTGAGCTACTCAAACTCCCCTTCTCTGCAGTTATTTCCAGCTCCTCTGTGACTTCAGATAACATTTGCAGGAGAAGCCTCTCACAAATACTCAGTATGGGATTCCTCAAACACATCCTGCTGAAAGCTGGCAGAAAAGCACCATGGCTTTAGGGCTGAAAGGAGTGTGAGGAACATGCTTCAGGCGCAAATTCCTCCCTCTCTTTTTCACCACAAATCTTTCAGCCAAGCCTGCTTGGATTGCTCTGTGGGCCCTCAGTTCATTGTGCAATAAGCTGGGGCTCCAGGAACAGGTATCTCTTAAGAGGGATGTCTGAAGATGATGTGACTCTGCCACCCTGCCAGATTTGGGGGGGGCTGGAAGAGTTTGCTGATGTGCTGTCTTTGAGGGCAGTGTCAGGGGCATCAGCTCCTATGAAATCTAGCAGGTGAAAACATGCAAAAATGCATCATATCTTGGTTTTACTGGTGATTTTGGTGATGGTCTCAAGTGTCCACCTTAGGTCCAATTTCTCTGATTTTTTCACGAAACTCAGAAACAGCTTTTGAGTTGTGCTAAATGGGTGCTACCTGGCTGGTCACCGTGCCATCATGCTTACCGCTTTTTCATTACACTGGCGTTGCAGACTGTCCCCACGTACTCTGCTGGTCCCTCAGATGTGGCACTCCAGATAAATTATCCCATCCCATCCCATCCCACCTACTTGACTGTGTACGTGTGTGAACACCCCTTTGGCCCTGTACTCTTGTATCACACAGGCTTTCCACAAGCTTTTCTGTTTGATGAAACACTTTCAAGTGCAGGGAATGGCAAATTAATATAAAAGTTGGTTAAAAAGTTTGAAGCAAATAGCTGGGCAAAACACTGCCTCTTGGTCCATGTTTCTTGCTCACTTCTGGTACCATGGCGCAAAGATGGATAATGAGTGAAGCTGGTCTGTTTGGCTTCTTCCACGCCTCAGGAATGAGCTGTTTTGCTGTTCCCTGTGTAAGCAAGATGGAATAAAAATTCAGGTTCCTGTCCATTTATGTGGAGAGCAGTCAAAACAGTAACTAAACCTCAGCGTGGGAAGACCATCACAGAGACTGAGCAGTCAGTGGCTTTAAACATCCTAAATTCGGCTCAAATTCTCTGTGGCTGCAGTTAAAGTGAGAAAGGGCTGTTAGAGGCACTCTTACATTCCCTGATAAAGCAAATGTTTACCAGACACAGGAACCAGTCTTCCTCCTGTCCTCTTTAGATTAAATTGCCTGATAGAGCAGAAGACAGAGTTAACTCTCTGTGCTATGACCAGGACAGAAAGCTCTTGACAAAATTAAATTACTCAATTCACTGCAGAGAAAGCTGCTTGATCATTTCATGTGTATGGGAGGCACAAATCTCAAATTGCGTGTTTGGCAACATATGAGAGCTATATACATATATAGTCAGTTGATGTTGTTATTTTCATTAAATGAGGTCTCTTCTTTTCTCTATTTTCAATGCTGTTCTCCAGGGAGATTAATTTGTATGAAAGTAGAGCGCTAATTGCACAAAACAAGCTGGGGTACTGCAGGAGCATAATTAAATTAAAAAAAAAAAAGTAGTGTTAATACAATTGTGGTGCTAATTAAATAAAATTGGTGACAAGTGTCTAAGGCAGACCAAGTGTAAGGAGAAAAACTGACAAAATGATCAATTTAAAAATTCTCGCAGATATAGTTCACTGGTAACTGAGCCGAATTAAAAGTAATTGTACACAAAGTGCTGTGCGAGCGCCCGATCTTGCTCTCAGCAAAGTGGGACTTTTGCCAGTTCAGACTTTAATGTTCCATAAATTGCTGATAGGAAAGTGATAGGCTTATTTTATTTCTGCATGTTTTTAAGAGGGGTCTAATTCAGGGCCAGTCAAATGGACTTGGGCAACAGCTCCCTGAATGTTTGCTGTTGTGCCTGCAGTAAACTGACCACTCCCTGCTTCAATGGGAGATGCTGGGTGTCCATGTGCTAAGGGGACCTGGAGAAAGCATGGAGAGGGTTGTGCCAGTGGCACACTGTGGCTTTGACCTCAGCAGCCACCAGCATTCTTAGACCTTCACAGACCAAGGGTGCATCATTAGACTCCCTCCTCCACCCTCCAGGGAGCAGGGGGGCCCTTAATCAGCATCCTGGCTCAACTCCCTTCCTCTCTGGCATTTATTAGTGGCTCAGAGGAATTGCATGACGCCTACTGCAGCCCCAGCTTCCTCTCCGAGCTTGGCTGTCCCCCGCATTTTCCTGTGAAGCGCCCTCTGATCTGGTTCCCACCTTCTCCAGGAGGTCACTCCATTACCTAGCTGCCCTAGGGACAGTTTACCAGCCGCACCTGCCACCCTGGAACCCTGGTTTCCAGCCTTGGTGCCCCTGGGGAGCCCTGGCAAGAGCCCTGATGGCCTTCCATCATCCTGAGGCACTGGAAAGCTACTTCTGATGTACTCTGATTTACCTCGCAATTTGTGTTGATGGAGGAAACCTCCCACTCCTCCTTCCACCCACAAACCAACAACTCCAAGCCATTTCTAGCCTGTGTGGTCCTGAAACAAATAAAAAAGTCCTTTCAGATGTGAAACAAAGCAGCCTTGTCTGCCTGAGTCAGCAGCCTAAAACAATAGCTCAGAGCACTCACCTCGCAGCAATTTCTACCCTCTCTGGGGTCACGTTGTAATACAGTAGACCCCCAACTGTGGTTTTAAAAATGCATTGGCTTGTTTTGGGAACTGACTCGAACAACTTCACTGAGCTTGCAGGAAATTAGTTGTGATTCTTTATACAATGAGAATTTTGCCTTTGACTTTGCTGGGAGCAAGATCAGGACCTTAATGCCTACTGAAGAATTGCCAGCTCTTGCTTGCTGGAGCAGAGGGAGCTTGGGAGATAAGTGATTTCTCTGTGTAGGTGTCTCAGCTGAGAAAAAAAGTAGAAAGGTGAAAAGTTCCCTTTTGGCTCATATTTTATGGCCAGGATTGCTGGTCACTGCCTTATGATATTGCTGGCCAGAATAAAAAGCTGAACACACAAATTGATGTCCTGATTTTTATTGTTCTTACATTTTATTGATGATAAGCCTTGGAGAGAGCTCTCAATCTGGGACGTGATGCCTCTGCCCTTTCTTGAGGGAGTTTGCTTTGAGCAGGGTCTGTGAGACTCAACCATTGCAGCTTCTTATTTTGCTGGTGAATAATCCTGCCCTGCTATTTGTTCTCCAGGTGAGCACTGCTGGGCTGCAAGGGGGTGTGTCATTCACTGTCAACACGTTTTTAATCCCAATTTTGGTTTCAGAATAAACAAGAATAAAATTGCTGCTGAGTTTCAGCCTGATGCTTTTTATTCACTTTCCTGAATCTGAGTTCGCCAGCCTTCCTGTCTTCATTAGTGTGACTCTTGCTTTGTCTCTGTGCTCTCTGCATAATAGCCAGCCTGTTTCCTCACCTTAGTCTTGAAAGCAGAGCTGGATGCTGATGCTGTGTGTTAATTACTGCTGGTTTCTGCTCAGCTCAGTCCTCAGAAACACAAGGCTTTCCTTGCATTTGGAAAGGCAAGACGTGACTGAAGGGAAAAAAAATTGAAAAGACACAGAAAAATAGAACTGGCACAAAGTTGTCATCTTCCTAAGAGAGCTTGTCTCAATGGTTATATCATCCACAAGGGCATGTTCCTCCTTCACAGGAACAGTATTTGCTTTGTCTGGCTTAGTTTACAGTAAGATTAAGGCCTTTTCTTTGCAGTTTTCTTCCCTTAGGGTGTGCTGTGCCCATTAATTGCCCCAAGGTAGAACATACCACTAAGACTGGACTGAGACTTAATAATTAGCCTCAACTCAGTGTCGGGGACAGAAGCTCTCTAAACATTACTTTTGGGCTTGCCCCTGTAGCACAGGAACACAGAGCATACACCCAGGCTCAGCTTCTCCACATCACACGTAGGCAAATGCAGCCCAGAAACAGCCTCTGTAGCTGGAGTGATCTGTCTAAGTCAGAAGCAATATCCACAGACATTCTTTTCCACCATCACTGTGCAGAGCAACTAGAAACATGTGGGATGCAGGCTGTGCCTTTAGGCTAACGGGTGCAAATTTACCAGAGGGGGAAGCTTTCCACCCTGGTCCTGGTCTGCACCAGATGCCCAGAGTGATCCTTGCCTGTGCCATGTGTGGTAAAAATGCAGCTTTCCTGTACTTGCCCAAGTTTTGGGCTTGAAAAGGAGGGATTGTGGTAGTGCTGGTGCCCCAGGAGGTGCTTTGCAGCAGGGTGGTATCCTGAGGTGATGGATGCTGTTGTAAGAGGTGGGTGACCAGAGCTGGGGGCTGAGGTGGCTGGTGAAGCCTTGACAGAAATGGGGGGGTGCCAGGTGAGGATATGTTTGTCCTGCATTGATTCTACTGATTTCTAAGGCAAGCTCTGTGTCCAGGGAGTGTCCTGGGTGCTATGGGATACTTCTCTAGAGAGAAAACTCCCAGCCATCTTGCTCAGATCCTTGACCACTACAGTTCTGAGAATTCAAGGCAAGAACAAGTGTAAGTGAAGTCTATGTATACAGCAGGAACTTTGTGAATTCACACTAACAGCTGAGGATGCCTTATAAACTTTCTGACACTGTGAGTTATTGGATAAATAGGAAAAAAAATAAGTGATGACACATCATAATGTTGACTTCTATTCCTTTTATTTCTGCAGCTGCAGTTCTGTGTACTCACGACTGAAACAGCAAAGCAATGTAGTGTATTTATATGTTATATTTCTATACAAACCAATATTTATGTACAGCATGCAAATATAGGTACTAAATATATACATGGTCTCATATAGACAGACTAGATACATATGCTTCATTATAATACATATGATTGTAATATATTTATATGGGAAAAAGTACTGAAAGTATAGCTAAGTGGGACAGAACTGCAGGATGACTCTTTCTCTAAAATTCTGGGTAAAGATGAACAGCTTCTAGTAAAGCAAAATGTCTGTTATAGATGTGATATTTATTTTTATTCTTTGCTGAAGTCAAACAGTAGCAAGCACCGAGTGCCTTTTAGGTCCAGGATCCCTTGTTATGGCAATAAAGTATGAAAATTTTAATTCAAAGCTTTATTCTCTGAAGTGAAATGCTAGCCACTTCCTTAGTACAGAAATTTGATCAAGACTCAGAGCATTTTGCCATTTTGGGATTAGCATGAACGTTTCTGTCTGGTAGGTATGGAAGAAAGAAGGGGAGGCAAAAACTTTAGAAAAACTTCCAAAACTAACCCCCGAGTTCTCTATTTTCAGTTCATTTTTCTAAAGGTGAAGGCTTGCTCCAGAGCTGGAAGACAAGATCGACATCTGAGTAGGAGACACTGCAAAAGATAAGGTATTGTAAGAATGAAGCTTACTTCACTTGAATGTCTAGTGAAAAAACCATATTAATTCTTACTGTTACCAGAGCAAGGCTCCTTTGAGGAGTAGTCTTCCAGGTTTGCTAAGGAAGGAGCTCTACAAAAAAGTGGCCAGCATAATTATAAAAAAGCACTAGCAAGAATTTGTTGCTCAAAGCCCTCAGTTCCAGTATTTTGACATAGCAGCTCTAATTTAATTTTTTTTTCTAAATATACAGTTTTCTAAACAGGGAGATAAATCAAGCTGCCAGCAGCTTAGCAGAGTTAGCTAATCATTTTCTGGGGATCCTTTACCATTTAAACAAATACTTCCCTGAGACCAATCACTGGTGCATTGCTTTCATCGCTTCAGCGACTCAACTCGCTAGATGTGGGGTGGGGTGGCAGGCAGCTTTTCCATCAATATGCCTTAGGCCTGGTCGAGGCAGATCATCTAGACTGACAAAAGGAGAAAATTTATGGTGTCCTTTCCAATTAAATCCTTGGTGTCTCTGCTAAGATGGCCTGTGTTGCCAGTGGTATTTTTAATAGTGCGAACAGCTGCTACCTAGAAAGCCTAACAACCAACTCGTGACCATGAAATAAATGCTGTGTGGTGACCATGCTTGATAAAGTCCAGGTTCAGGACAATAATCTCACCAGTGAAAGGCTCTCCAGGCTATTTCCATTCCCCTTATATACCTCTTTCCTGACTCGCCTTGTGCTGTCTTTTCCCGTGCTCCCCCACCAGGGAGGATATGGGATTTTTCAGCACAAGTTTACTGATAAATGAAATTCACTACCTTTGTGTCTTTTCCCTCGGGGGCAGGAGGGGAAGCAGGAGCCTTTGCTGATAATGCTGAGGCCATCCAACCTGAGATTGCTTTTGTCCACGGCATAGAAATGCACATCTGTACAAAACACTGCCAGGTCTCCTTGGTCAGGGCTGCAATGAAAGTGTGACCTGGGAGGGCCCTTGTTGTCCGGATGAGCCTGAGTGGGCTGGTTTGTGTGTGCTGGCAGGGCAGGGAGTGTTTCCTACCGGTTGGTGTGATGTCATGATCAGTCTGCAGTGTGGGAACACACCGTTTCCTGACTTTCAGGGTTATTGCAAATGGCTAGTCAGAAGAAGATCCTGTTCAGAAGTGGGACAGGCAAGTAAATAAGTAGCCTAACTAACTAACTAACTAACTG
>WAAG01088243.1:5833-19032 GCA_013390105.1 Tichodroma muraria | reverse complement strand
ATAGTTTTTGTTTCTTCAAAGTTTTGTGTTACGGTCCAATAAACAAGATTTCTCTTGAGTCATCAAGTAGTCAGATATCAGCATTCAATTTATTCTCATTTGCTGAAGAGTATTAAGTGCCACCAACACTTAAGCCAAACAACTTAGCTCATTTCTGCTAAAGTAGACAAGAAATATAACTTACTTTAACAATGGAAGATGGCAATATTTTTAAAGCTAGCATATAGCATACTTGTGGTAAAAAGTCAAGAAACCTTGATCCTTTTTGACCACCTCTTTCTCCCAGAGTCTGGAAAAGTAGTAAATCACAAACACATCTGGATATCAGAGTCTGTATCTGAAGGGATCCATTTTTTTGATGATATGATTTATAGCCATTTATTACCACAGCTTGCAATCTACACCTGTTTGTCCACAACACTGGCAGCAGTGGACCAAGAGAATCTATACAGATTTAGCTCTACAGGGGATTTTTGATAGCTGTCAGTATCTTATATGGTAATAGCATTTCCAACCAGCTAAATCCTAGACAGAAACTGTCACTAGGCCCTTGCTGGGAGGGAGAGAAACTATTAAACATACATCAAACCAGATGCCATGCAAACCTAAAATACAAGAAAAAAATATACAAATGGATCTATGGAAAATGTCAGGGGAAAAAACAAAACAAAACAAAACAACCCAGTGGATTGAGGCTAATAGCAACCACAAGTTTTTCAAAGTACATTCATACGTAGTAACAACAGCCTTCAGAGCTGACAGCATCTGCTCTCTGGCCTTTCATAGTTTAAAATGCAAGTAGGTCCTTCAGAGTGAATCAAGGCGAAGAGAGCAGAAACAATTTCTAAAAAGGAGTAAAACAGTCTGTAGCTGTTAATCATTACCACACTTTAGTAGGAAAAGTGAATAACTAGCTCTTTTGAACCCGATTTATTTTTTGCCAGATTTTACCCAAACGTACAATTTGACACAAAAGGTATGCAACCAGTCTGGGACCTCATTCTCGAAGGTGGCGATGCAACTTTATGTTCATGTAAGTTGCATGTCAATGGGAATCAGGTGGGTCAGACACTTTTCTGGATTGGGAACTGAATGCAGGCAGACAAGAAGCACCTCTCTCACCCATTTCTCCATTCACTAAATTTACCCTGTGGGTGCTCTGTCAGGTCTCAGCCTTGGTAGGAAACGCGTTCTTCCTCACAGATGATCAGCTCTATGCAGATACTGCCATTTTTGCAGTAGTCTACTCTATCACTGTTCATGGAAAGAAAGGACTCTTTTCAGAAGAGTTGCAAGTGAGGAAAGTTGTGGCATCCTCCTTCCAGGAGATACTCAAAAGCCATCTGAACATGGTCTGGGGAAACTGAATGCATTTGGACCTGCTTAAGTGGGACAAGATAATCTCCAGAGGTCATCTCCCTCAAGACCTCAACCACCCAGTGATTCTGTGATGTGCAACCTCCTCTCAGGCACCTGCAGAGGGATACTCAAAAAGGCTGCCAGAAGAGAATTGCCTTTGGAACAGCAGTCAGAGCATTTGTGTGTCACATATGAGCTACACAGCAAGGAAACTGTCCTCAGGCCCAGTCTTTCTCATGGCTTAAGTACTTGTGTCACTTTAGGATTTACAGGTGTTCTAGGTTACAACAGATTGTTTCTAAAGCAGAGCAGGAGCCATTTCAGACATTGCCTGGGAGCAGCACCAGCCCCCACTCTTTGTATGGTAATATCTCTGCCTGAGCATCTGCAGGCAGGACTTCTGCACACCTGGCATCAGAGAGGATTCAAACCCACACACCTATGCTCCTAAAGCTACTGGAGTTTTGCAGATGTTTAGGGGGAGAAAGATCTTTTAGCCACATTTTGTCAGAAGCCACATTGTTGGATAAGAGCTGTGCTTGTTCTCGTGAGTGAGAGCAGCCAGCAGTGTTTTTGCAGAGACGGGAAGAGCCATTCCCACTGCAGCATCATTAGAGCAAGATGCTGAGAAGGAAATGGCTGTTTGGCTCATGACAGGTTTCTCATTTCCCATAGGTGAAATTCATAACCACCAACTAACTCCACATACATGAGGACAGGATGCCATTGACCCTCTTTTACCCAATTGCTTGGGCAAGAGTGTCAACAAGTACTATTTCCAGAAGAACTTTTAGGTACCAGCTGCTGTCTTGCAGACATGGAGACTGACAGATATGATAGAAATTCTATAGCTCACAAACACACTAATCATTTGGGTCCCAAAGGAGGCTTGGAAATGTCTGAAAATTAGCCTTTAGGACTTAGGCACCTAATTTTGTTAAACCCTAAATGACTAAACTTTTTCGTATTTCTCTGAGGTACGACTATAGGTGGGAAACATGAATTAGAAAAGACAAGAATGAGAACAGATTAGTATTAAACAAGCAAGACAATATAGGAGAATATGAATTATGCAATACCTGATAGTTTATTAACTTGCTTTATTTGGCATTCTGCAGTGATAAATCCTGAGGGAAGACTGTTAGTGCCATTTGGGGGACAAAAGTCTGAACAACTGAACAAGATTGGTTGTGCCTTTAGAGAAAAATATTTCTGCACGTTGCTGTTCAAATCTGGCAACTGAAACAGGTAAAGCCACCAAAAAGAGATAACAACAATAATGGATGTTAAATAATGGCATATCTGCACAATTTATAAACTCTAGATTTAAAATTCACCTATTGCAAGCAGAATGCAATCTCCTCAACAGATCAAATCTTGTTTTTCACTAATAATGAACAGCCTAAATTTAATCCTGACTCCATTATAGGATCTTCCTTTTTCTTAGCAGTGGCCGTAAAGAAATGTTGTGCTACTAAAGCTACACAGATTAATTTGTGAGGATGGCAATACAAAGATACTGCTCTAGAAGCAACTTTAATATTTACCAAAGTCACTCATGGATTTTCATGTCCAGTCAGGCAGAATATGACTATATAGTCTGGGCTGCTATGAAGCATCAGTGACAGACAAACAATTTCTGCTTCAAAGACCCTAAATTCCTGTTGAGACGCCTCCTCACTTTCCAAGGGCTCTGTAGATTTACAGTTTTTATGTCATATTGTGTAACGCAGTGGCTGTTAGCCATCTGTAAAATATGTGCAGAAATGAGTGTCTGTCTATATACATATGTATAGAGTGTCTGTCTATACACATATATGGGTTTTTAAATGGGTTATAAATTAAGAAATCTTACATCTTTCAGAAGAATCCATTGGATGTACACTGGAAGTCTACTTGAAGAGTCCTCCTCTTCCCTTGGCCCACTCCCAAACTGCACCAATCAAACATTGCAACCACCTCATCACCTGGAGCAGCACTGCGACTTCATCTTCTTTGTAAAAGCTGGACCGCAAGGGCGGGACACAGGCCCAGTCCTCATCTTCATAAATATGTCTCCACCAAGTCACTGTATCACCTGAATCAGCATTTTCATTGCCACTGAGGGATCTGTGGCTCCTAATACCTCAAAAGACACCAAAAAACCTTTTCCTTAGAAATATAACTGCAAAATCAGCCTTTGCATCACTGTGGCAGGAGCTCATGCTGCAAACAGCCATAGTATTGTCACAGAGTAGAGTAGTGGTAAGCTCATGGGCTTCCCTAGGTAATATCCTTTGGACCATGAGCTGCATTGAAACTCCAGGCTTTCCAGAACTGAAGAGGAGATCAGCCTTCGTGAACAAGTGTGGTAGGCCAGCTTTGACAGTCAGCCAAACATCCACCCAGCTGCTCATTCTCTCCCTGAGATGTTCACGCCTCCAGCTTTGTTCCCGTCCACACAAGTGAACTTATTTAACAGGGGAGTAAATAGCAAGAACAGAAATGAAGAGCTTGTGGGGTCAGATAAAAACAGGGAGATTGCTTCCTGTTACAAACTCAGTTTGGCGAAAATTAACTTAATTTGTTGCCTACTGATTAGGGTGGCAGGAAACAAAAAACCACTTTCCTTCCCCTGCCTTTCCCACAACCACCCTCCTTACTTCTCTCCTGTCTCTTCTACCAGCACCAGGGAGTTTGGGTGTAGATGAGGATGGACAATCATGACCAGTACACAGCAGTTCCTATCTTCTGCTCCCTCCTCCTGACATCTTCCCTCTGCTCTGGCATGACCTTCAATTGGCTACAGTCCTGTCAAGGAAGTCTGCTCTGAGACAGTCTCTCACTGGGCTGTGGTATCTGTTCTGGTACCTGGAGTGCCTTCTCCTGCAGCCTTGTTTTTGAACCCAGTTGTTTCTCACCCTTTTTTCCCTCCTCCTCTGCCCATCCAGCATTTTCTGCCTTTTCTTGAGCGCATTTTCCTGGAGGCACCACCAGTTTGGCTGTTGGGTGCAGCTGTGTCCTGCAATGGGTCCACCAGAGGCAGTCATGTTCTGCATGGGCAGGCCTTAGTCTATTCTGACAGGGGTCACCCCTGCCGTGGTCACCCAAAGCCACAGGAGGCAGAAGGAGGCAGCACCACATTTCCAGTATCTGCACCAGCTGGCTGTCAACACCTGCTTTGGGCGTTTTGGTACACACCAGATTGAGCACTCATTTCTGAAATCTGCCACTTGTGAAGCACTGGAAACCCTGGCAAAGTGTGTGGTTTTTACTATATAAAGCATTCTAAGAAAGAAATGAGTTAGAATGAAGAATGGAGTTATTTGGAGGGAATGTCCTTGCTGGTTTCAAAAACCTGCTGTGTAACTGGGAGAAATCCAGACTTGCAGGCAGCAGAAACAGAGAATGAGCTGGTGAATCTGCAGTGTCAGAAAGGAGAGGAAATGTCTTTTCAAAAAAATGCAAATTTATTGGCACTTCAGTAGAGAACATGCAAAGATTTAATTCTGATATATTTAAATGGTCCTGAAGTGTAAAAGGTGGAGACACCACAAATGTGTATTCCCACACTAAAAACAGATGCCTTATTCTGCAAGTTACATTTATCATCCATACCTGGAATAAATTCCCCTGTACTGTCACAATGAACACTGAGCTCCCGTGACTCTTTTGAAGGCATCTATGCTTCCTTAGGTGAAACTTGGCAAATGCTACTGCTATACATAGCATCTACTAGATAGGAAACCTCCCCTCATCTTGATATGATCATATATTCTACACCACAACAAAGAAAAATCTCTAAATATGAAGAACAAGATTGAGATGGAAGAGACTGTTGCAAGCACTGCTCTGTATCTTAGAGAATTGGACATGTTTATGACAGAATTTTCTTAGTCATATAAAAATACCACATAGGGAGCTTAATTTCACTCTAGTTTTCAGTATTAGGCAACATTTGGAGGCATTTCAGGCAGCATTGTGGAATGACATAAAAAGAAATAATTATTGGTCTGTGAAATGAAATAAAAAGAAATAATTATTGGTCTGTGATTAAAACATTAAAATGTTGCAGCTAGAAATCAATTAGTTTTCTGATCACTTTAAGCCCCTTTGTAGGACTGGAGTTAAAGTCTGACTACTGCAGACTTTAGAAGTGCAGAAAATTCTGCTCTTCTGAAGACTGGTCATTTCTCAGAAGAATGAAAATGCTCAAGACAAAATAACCTGTTTGGGTCCACACAGGCAAACTAGAGTTTGTATTTGGTAATATTCAAACAAACAAACATAAAAGGCTCTCTCCATTTTCTAGCTGTAGACAATTTCTCTCAAGAAAATCCAAATGAAGTATGACTGCACAAGTTTCCCAAAGGCTCTATTCTTTGCTTTGCTCTACTTTTTATTTCTTCCCCTCAAGTAATGTCCCCAGGTTTTTCTGCTTTATTCTCAGCATGATTTTGTTTAGCAGTGGTCTTCCTACAGCAAATTCAAATAGTGCTGCTGTTTCTCATTCAAAACTGAGAAGGTCTCTAAACTACTTTAAGATCAAGTAGTTATCAGTGCTGGTGATGCTCTGGAGAGCACTAATGTGGCAGGCCATCTAAATGAAAGTATACAGAATGAAATCCTTCCAGCCCTCTCCAGAGCAACCCTATATTGATCAGTGTTCCCAGAAACAGAAAACATCTTTTTCCAATGTCATACAGCCTGATGGGAACCAAAGATGCACAATGCTTGATCACTGATTTGTACGAGCTCTGAATCCAGAGACATGATTTCAAGAATAATAAGACAGAAATGTAACATTTGCTTCTAAATATGTTTCCTTTACAACCTGGCTAGAAGTTATATCACTTGTACTTCTTTCTTCTCCATTTTTAAATCTTTAGCAGTATAAGCTTCTCAGTTTTGGGCTCAGCAAGAACAACATAAACATTGTATACACTTCTAGGATCTCCGTGGCTTTCATTTGATCCTCAATATGTAAGTTTTGGCATCCAAAGTCAAACAACATCTCTGAGATTAGGCGTTGGAGAGAAGGGGATGAAGAGCAAGATAAAAACAAGCTAAAAGTTTAATCAGCGCAAAGCCAGAGGTGGGTGAAGGTGGGGTTTTGAGCTGTTTTCTTCTAAACATCTGCTAAGGCTGAGGCACTGATTGAAAACAACTGCATTTGAGTGGCTGCTCTGACTGTAGCAATTAGTCCTACAGGCACTGCACGCAGGTGTTTAATTACCGAGGTCCCGCTAGCGACACGGTTTTATTGAATTTGCGTTCTCCTTTTGTGGCCTTTACTGATGTGTGTTCAGGCTTGCTGGGATGGTATCCTTGGGAGAGCACACCTGTGACCTTCAGGGTTTATTTCAGCTGTCTGAAAAGAGGTGGCCCCACACCCGTGCATGAAAGATACACCCTGGGGGAAGCAGGGATTCACGTTAACTCCTGACTTCCAGGGCACACATCACCTTTAACCAGCCATTCTGAGGTCAGGATTAGAATTTTCCCTCATCCAGGGCAGCACCAAAAGCCATTTTAAAAGTCTGGTTGTTACCTCACATTAGATCAAAACCTCCAGGACAAATTACACTAAAGAGTTCTTTGCTAGTTGCATAAAACAAGAATAAAAGCGTGATATGATTTACTGCTTTAAACCATCTCTTAGGTGTCTAAAAAAGGAGCTCCTTTTTTAACAACCATTTGTAGTCAACTTCACATTTCTTTCCCAGAAGCATAGAATTCCTATTCCAATGTTATGAACAAAACAATCTTCATGCTGAGACTGACAACTACATGCTTAAAGAGTGGTACAACCACATTCACTTTCACACCAAAAATAACCAATTGCTTATAAGGTTTGTTATTCTCCCCTCAGGAAGGCGGGTGATTTGAAAGAAACAGAGCATAGAGTTGGCCCAATGGAGTAAGCAGCCCTCTTAAAAAGTTCTGCAAATGAAATCCAATGTTGACTCGCATTTGTGATCAGTCTTTGTGGATTCATCTCTCCTTCCTTTCTGTATATGCTGCCAGTGACCACAACTGAACTTCTGAGGCCCTTCCCCAGGGATTTATCCCCAAGAGTAGAAGTACACTTCTCTGAAGGTGCTCACACCAGAAGTTCCAGCACTAAACTAATCACTTCTGTCAGAATGTGTACATTACACATTTTATAAAGTCATATAACCTTGCCATGAACAACAGTAGATCCATCACATCCAACAGTAAGTTGTCTCTTCAATTACTTTCACTTTCAATCTTGTGCAACACACACACTCCCAAAAATGTATTGTGATGGTTAGTTACCCCCTGAACCAATCTCCTCACTACTGCAAGCTAACTGCTAATCTTCAGACCCAGTGATCTCCTCCTTATGCACAGATTTGGCAAGGCTGAGCACCAGCTGACACTCAGCTTTCTCACCTTTTAAAGCATTTACAGCAAATTTATGATCCTCTCTCACCATGCGCACAAGAACATTGGAGGCATTTTTATGAGGAAGGCTGTCAATCAAGATCAGCTCTTTATGTGAAGGATGTGATTCATTCAAATGGGAATTAACCCAGGGAAGCCTTACAAACCAAGCTATGAAGGATGCCAAATATGACAACTTGGTGTCGCTGTCGTAGGTGTGAAGATGCAGGCAGAGCTCTGAGCACGTGAAGCCCATGATGAATGGACACCTAACCTACACCCCAACCCCATGCTGACAGCTTCAGGGTGCCCTGGGATGCCAGAGACAGAAGGCTCTTCTCCTGGCTGTCATTTTTTGGCCCTCAATAACCTCAGAAGGTTACTGAAAGCTGGAGTGGTCTCCTCCTGACAGCCATGACATTGTTTCCTAAGAGCTGTTCATTCAAAACCTGCTGCCAGAACTACCCTGACCATAAAATAAACAAAACCCACAACTGTGTGTAGTGTTGGCTTTACAAACCTACAACAGAAGCGCTGAAGTCTGCAGCCCTTGTTTTACTCCTAAAAAATGCGTAACATCACCTGGTGATGGAAAGGACGGTGACTACTGCCAGGAAACTGAAGCGTATGCTGCCAGAAGTTTGCTCCATCCTCAGCAGTAAAATTTCTGGAGACACACAGGATGCATAAAAAATGTGTTTGTAGAAACATCAGGATTAATCCTGCAGAACACACAAGAGCAGCGCTGTGTTTACACCCCAGACTATCCCAGAAGGTGCTCTGTGTCTCCTCCTGTACCGATACCAGCCATCATCCACGTAGGGATGTTCAGGTGCGGGCTGTGATGAGGAGAGCCATGCTTGCAGAGCACCCCTTACACCACCCCCTGCACCCACAGGCCATGTGCTCTGTGAACAGGACTGAGAAGAGCAGTCCTGGACACAATTTGCCTGGAAATTGCTTTCTGTTGCAGTAAGCTGCACCAGACAAAGAGGTTTGACGATGGAGCACAGTGGGAAATCTGAGCTGTCAAAGGGCTGAGCAAGGCTCACCCGGACAACCTCTCACCCACGGATGTGGTCACTTCCTAAATGTAAGAATTCTACGTGACCTCTGTCTCTCCCAATAAAAGCAACATCTCAATCCACAAAGCAGGACCTTTGTTTTTATTCATCAAGATTTCAGAAACAAAAGTACAGGTCTGAGCAATTATCCTCAGAGAAAAAGCAAAAGCAAAACTGGAATGCATTAGCCATAAATGAGGCAATTAAGTCTAACCTTTGCTAACCTGGCAGGCCAATGGTATAAACAGTATGCCAGGAGTTATTTGGATCCTATAGATGCCCTTTAAAAAGCCAATTATCTGGAAATGAGTGACTGTGTCAGATGNGGGCCCACATGCAGCTTTCCAGTATAATTGAACAGCTCTCCTTGTTCAGAGGAAGGCAAAGGTTTCTTTCAGTGGAAGGTCTTTGAAATTAATTACACTGCCTCTTACTGGGGAACAGTAGGGCACACTTGTTTGGATGCTATGTCAACATGTGAGTAGGTTACTAAGGCAGAAAAAAAAAGGTACAAATGCAAAGCAAAATAAGACAGCGGACTCAGCAAGAGGTATGAGAGTGCCAAGTCTCAAAAATGCCAGGATGAGATGAAACACAACTAACTCAGCTTGTCTTGCTAAAAAAAGAAAGGAGAAAGCATTAAAATGGCTGTTAGGGCACATATAAAAAAAATGGCTTTGAAGCAGGTAGCACAGGCATGCCTGTCCAAGGACAGGACCAGAAGGGGAAAGGAGAGCCTTGATTTCAATTTGGCTTTATAAACAAAAATGCACATCTACACGCTATTTCAGAAAGAGCAGCACATCAGTCACGGGACTTCTCCAGGTGACATAAGTAACCTCACAACAGGTATCTCCATCAGTCGATGGAGGGGATTCCAGGTCCCAGTGCAGATTCAGACTTGATTATTTTGCCTCATCCCCGATTTTTCTTTTTTTTTAAGTTCATGAAACAAACTAAAACTACACTGCCCTTCTAAGACTCAACAAGGGAGAATCAGGAAAACTGAAAGGAAGGCAATGAATGACATTTACCCTCCATCTTTCTACCTATTTACATGCCTCTCCTCTCTCTGCTGTCTCATTTACTCCCATTTCACCCCATCCTCACTTGCCCCACTGCTCTGAGCATCCATCCCATCTGTCCTTCACTTTCACACTCCAGCATCCACAAGCAACAGAGACTGCAAAAGGGCACCAGAGACCACATTCATGAGCTAGCCCCGGGCTGCAAGCCAGCATGTGCCATGTGGACACACATCCAAAGGATGTTGCTGCTGCTTGTCTGAGATGGACCCTGATAATCTGCATGATGGTCAGGGTACTCATGATGGTCTGGGGGTCTCATCTTGTCCAGACCACTTCTTTCTGCCTGTGCAGGATGATGGGCTGTGTCACTGGCCCCAGTGACACACAAAAGCCATTGCACATGAAGAGCCTCTAAAGTAGCATGAGGCCAGTGCTGTCTGGGGTGATGAAATTACGTACAAAAGCACTACTGCTGGTGTACTACATGTCTTTGCATGTACTTGTCTTCACAGGCCAACAAGAGAGAATATGAAAATCCATAAAGTAGCAGCAGAGAGCAGAGAGCAATGAGAAAAACATGAGATCATAAAACAGTGAAGTACTGCATCATAATTATATGCTCAGTTTTGACACACAGAATTTATGGCTACAGCTTTGGAAAACGAAACATGTCTATCACAGCATCCAAAGAAACTGAAACAAACAGCAAAACTAACCACATCTATCAGCTCTGTAACTATCCCATACAGCCCCCAAAAAACCTTTCAATATTAATTTATTTCTTTTCCCACACCAAATTCAGATTTCAGTAGTAGACTGTTTTCTCCCAGGAGGCTGTAAAGGACACACCTCACACACACCCCAGCAGCTGCTGCTCTGTAAGAGCAGTTTCTCTGTGTGCCAGCCTGTTACACAGGTGACCTGGACAAAAAGCATCTCCTGGGGTACATTTAATGAGCTGGGGACTCTTAACAAAAACACATTTCCAAATTTTATATTTAATAGAGCTTCCAGTATAAGTAACTAAAATTCACAAACCATTAATTAAGCTGCTTTTTTCAGCTGATTGTATTAGCAGAACTCTGGTGATCTGACTCCATTTTACCCTTTACTTAATGGCAGCAACTGCTGGTGCACCTGATCTGACATTCATAGAGCTTTACAGTTCCTTTTCTAAGAAAAAACATCTCCAGAGGAAGTAATCCTGTGGTCTTTCCAATGAATCGTAAGACAAAGAGCTCACTAAGCTCTTCTCAGCAACACCAGCCTCCTCTCTCATTAACATCCCATTAAGTCTACTTAATGCACACCCCACTGACCAGAAGCTTGTTTCTTGGAGGTGTTTAAACAAAGTCCTACCAATTCAGCTCTGTTCCCATTGCTACTTTTTTTCCATTTCATTAACTGCTTAGGTCTGGGTTTTCCCCTCATTTATGTTATCATGGCAGCAGTTTCCATAAACTCAAGCCACCTTCTCTTCAACAACCACTGAAGTCTCAGTGTTGCTCTCAGCTCTGTGTTGACAGTCCTGCTGAGACAGCCCAAGATTAGGTCTGCTCACACTGCAGCCTGGACACGTGCTCCCATCGACTCTCAATGGGAAAAGCATTAGTACAGAGGGTAAAAAAGCTTACAATCTCTTCCTAGCACTTTTGAAATCAATAAGGGCTTCTCTCTGATCTGACCTTCAATCAAGTACACAGGACAACCACAAAAAAAAGCCCCAAAGCCTGAAGACTACTAATGAACACTGCAAATAAATCTCAAACACCTAAGAGACATCCTCTGGAAAACAGTGGAAAATGTGGAGGGCAGATATAACCTAGGTGTTTGGCATTACCTATATTACAAGTTCAGCAGAGCAGATTTTCTTATTTATGGATGATGTGTAAATAGCTCCTTCTGTCATATAAGATTTACACACTTCAAGAAACTGTCAAAAACATGAAAGATAGAAGGCTCTTGGAAAAATATCTTTTTTATTTTCCTTGGAAAATAAAAGTTATACTTGATTCTATCGCAAAGTAGTTGTTTCTTCCGCACCAGGGAACAAATTCTTTTCTCCTGAAGTCATGGCAAGGCTTTTACTGACGAGCATCATAAAGATGGTGTTCACAGGTCTGTCTTCACACACATGCCTTATAGTCTGAGGTTGCTCTTCTTCCCTATATTCTGCATTCAGTTCAGCTTCTTTTCACATGGAAAAAGTGACCAGAACAGCTTAGACATCACAGCAGTCTTGTGCTTGCATATGTAGTGTTCAGACACAGTTCTCAATAGATATTGTACAGAAATAAGCTTGATATTCCAAAGGTTAGCTTTAGAGCCTTTGTACCACTTCTCCCTTTGCCCACAGCACGTCTCCACTCCTATTTTTGTGGTGCTTCATCTGATGTTCAGGATCTGCAGACCTTCTGCATCCTCTCTCTGCTGATTCTACCCATGCATGAGCAGTGCCTGCTGCCCTCTCTCAGAACCTGAAGTCATCCTGCTCAGAGAGGTTTCTTTAGCACCACAGTCCATCCAAACCTACCATCTCATAGTTGACCATCTGAATTCCTGCAAAACAGCCTCTATACTGTTTTTTCTTACAGTCTACCATAAATGCTCTTCTCTCCTTTAACTCAGTTCCTTAGATACTGCCTACATGGGAATCCAAACAGATCTACAGTGGCCATCCAGCCTTTCTTACTAATTTAACTCATTCTCACTCTTCTGTGCATATTCTTCTTTCACAACTCATCCCATTTCTTGGTTTTCAATCTCTCTTTCCAGCATTTTCAATCCAAATATTTTTTTTTTCTCATCCTTTTAAATATTCGTGGCTGGTCAGTTACATGTTTCTCAGTTGGTTTTGGCAAAAGGGCCAAAATANAGCAGAAGGTACCTCAAGTACCAGGAGGGAGAAAACTGGCAAAGGGGAATAGAAGCAAAAATAAAAGCCTCTTTGTCTGATTCTTAATCAAAAGCTTAATAACAATGCCCCAAAATCACAATGCTCCCTCAATATCATGTCCATGGTGGCAATTAAACTGAAGAGAAAAACATGATACGAAGTTAGAGTTTGGAACTGTAACAAACCTTTGCCTTTAGGTCTATACTAAACCCAGTTTGCCTGCATTCATACAGGAAAAGTAATCAAGGATTGGAATTACCTCTATTCATCTGTTTGGGTTATTCTTGCCTTACAGTGCTGTAAAGACACAGAACTCCCTATTCATTTTTTCCCAACAAAACCAAATGATTGCCAGTTTGTTTCCACACTTAAACCTGAAATAAAAACAAGGATCCCACACACTCCTTGTGCAGCCTCTACAAAGGGACTCTTTCTTGGAACAGCAATATGGGTCTTTTAAGGCAG
>WAAG01088242.1:72643-87862 GCA_013390105.1 Tichodroma muraria | reverse complement strand
ATGTATGTATGTATGTATGCATGTATGTGTATATATATGTGTGTGTATGTATAATTTGAGAGTTTGGTTCCTTCATTGCTTTTGGCCAGCTGCAAATGTAAATGTCC
This sequence comes from Tichodroma muraria, assembly GCA_013390105.1. Taxonomy (NCBI): domain Eukaryota; kingdom Metazoa; phylum Chordata; class Aves; order Passeriformes; family Sittidae; genus Tichodroma; species Tichodroma muraria. The sequence continues at coordinate 87,755 of WAAG01088242.1, read as the reverse complement.
AGTTATTTTACTTCCCATTTTGATTCTGAGACTTTTTCTGTTTGATAACGGCAGATTGCACAGGGAAATAGCATCTGACAATGTGCAAATAAAATACCTGTCCCTTTGTCAGACAGGTTTACAGCCACATAAAAACACACAAAAAGAGTGAAAACAACTGCTGAAATGCAGAGCAGACATAAATCTTGTTTCAATAAAGCTGAAAAGTATTAACTGACTCCTGGAGTAATGGGAGAGAGCATAATGTTTTGAGGTGTCCTGTGCTGGAGCTGGGAGCATATCATTCACTTTTAATTTCCAGTGATCAGATACAGGTATGGGAAAGGCACTCGGGTTTGGCATCTTTCCCTGTGCTTAACAGGCACTGAAGGTGACATCCAGGGGGATCCCAGCTGGGATTCTGAGTGTCTAACCACTTACACTGGCACAGAGCAGGATGTTTATATTTTTAAGCTCTAAAGCTCCACACAAATAGGCCGAAGATTTAGCGAGGACACAATAATTGCTTTTCTTTCAACAGCAGGTGACATATTTCCCACTGAGAAAAATATAAGCCTGCTGCTTTTAGTCATAACATGAGCAACAGGAGGAAAATAGATGAGAAGGTGGGAAATGTCACCAGTTGTGCCTTGGAAAAGATGTTTACAGGCATGAGTGAGCCTCTAAGTGCAGGGAATTAAAACATTGAGTGACAGGTCTATGTTTATTGTTCATGAGTCACAAGTCCCATAATTGTATCATTTAATAATAATAATTATCTGAAATTTTTCGATTTCAAAGAATGGTGGGAACTCTTTTTTGTTCCTTTTCCTTGCTGTATGTAGCACACCTCGACTGAGCAAGGAGCATTTTTGTGTGCCTCGGGTGGTGAGGATAGGGAGCATCTCCATGAGCTGGTCCAGGGAGAGAGTGGGCACAGAAAGGGCTTTGATGCTGCTCTTCATGTTTAGCAATGCAGACACATACTGCTCTATCATCTTATCATCTTAATTAATAAGCAATAACACTAGTCCTCTCTTACTGAATATCTGATATTGATATCCCACTGCATCCCTTTCCCTGTCGTTTTCACAGACCTTAAACCTGGAGCTCATTTTCAAACTCAATCTTCCCTGCAGCCTTGTTAGACTGAGGTTTTCCTCTGATCTTGGGGTGGCCAAGGCATGAACAGCAGTGTAGCTGGGCTCCACATCTGACTGCGTCTCCGGGAGCTAATTCATGATGATGAAAAGAATGATGTAAATTGGTGGTAGAAATGGTGAAATCCAGCCTAGAATTGTGCTCAGGTGTCACCAGAATTGCAGTGCTATCCACTAGAAAACTTTCCCGGGGCTTTAAGGGCATACAAATAACAATTGTGAAACTAATTAGTGCTCCCATATAGATTATAGGTTAGTAAATGCTTCTGAGTTTGCAGTCATGTTCAAGAATTTCCTTTTGATGGATATTGATATGTGCCTCATGTCTTTTTCAGATAAAGCAGTTAGAGCATATCAGTGCCATAAATTAAAAATTAGATGTGGAAGAAATCCTCATACGTCCCAGGAGAATAGTACATCTCCACATTATTCCAACTCCAAGCTACATTTATGATGTGCTCTATCGGCTAAGAATTGAATGTTGCCTTTTTTAAAACAAAGGTTTTCCCCATGTAGCACTAATCATGGCTAAATGCATAATTATTGACTTGTGGAAAGCAGAAAACTCTGCCATGATTAATAACTTAGTATTGGATTTGAAAGCAGAACTCTAATCAGGAACATTTTAGGAGACAAATAATCTAAAGGTCTTTTTCATCAAAATTTGGAAGATAAAACAATTCAATATGGCTTGAGACTTATCAGCTGATACATATTAGCACAGACAATGCAAACTGCCAAAGCAGCAAAAAATCACTTGTGCTTGAGATGTCTCTGGAGCTGACTGTGTGACTCCCTTATGGAAAGGGCCTCTCCAGGTTTCAAGGTTGTAAGATTGAATCACAGGATCTGAAAGAAACACTTTTTGAATTAGCTGTTTCCATACGTGTGTGTGCGTATAATGCACATCCACACCTGGCATGTTTTGGATGTCAGGGTAGGATGTAACCAGGCTCAAGCACCAGAAGGACTGAGGATGTCTTGTTTCCACCTGTGGTCCTGCCAGGGTAACTCAGAGAATGGGACTTGTTCAGTGACTCAGTTTCCCCCGGTATGCAGATCAGTCCAGTAATCTCTGTGAACTTAACTTTTCTTGGCATTGCAGGAGAGCCTGAAAAGTTATGCAGTCAGAAACAGCAGACTCGTTTGCCTTGCCTTAATCCTCCTGTGCACCATATTTACTTTGTGGCTAGACAGATACTCTCATATTCAGCATGGCCTTCTGGCCCCAGGCATCTGATGCGTGAATGCAAAGTAATATAAGGGGGAATTCTCCTATCCACATAAGTGATTGTGTCTTTCAAATATGTACAGAGGGAATTTTTCTTCACCTTATTCAGTATGAATGCTAGGAAAGGAATTTATAAGCTTGGCTTCCTTGCCCTCCTTCTCTCAGAAAATGAAAAGCAAAGCAGTTGGATGCATAGGAAGGAATGGGGAGTTAGTTTTAAAAATGTATCAAGAGTCTAGAGGCATTTCAGAAATCTCCAAGGAAGCAGAATGAGCACATTCCCATTAAAATCTCATCAGGTGCCTATCTACGCCTTTAGCTGTTTAAATGCTCCATCTAATACTGTGTTGGTTTTGTCCCTTTGTGATTTGTGCTTCTCCTTTCAACAACGGGAGTGACATAGGCAAAAGTGGCTGGACTGAAAGACCCCGGCCATACTGAGCCCTGAGATTTGTTTGTTTAAGTAAACACTGCAGGGTTAGGCATTGTCTGAAATCCTACCCCAAGCATCCTCATCAGGAGAGGCTACACAGCAGAACTGTTCAGGTCTAGGGCCTGATCACATCCCAGGTGCATGGAGACCTTTTCTTTTGAGGCTCTATCCCTTCACTGCTACCACAAAACCCTTTGGGTGGAACAATTTTCTTTTACAAGACTCAGCCATAAAGGGTACTTGGAAGAAAGGCAGGTGAGACAAGAGAAATGGCTCTGCTTACCTGCAAAACTTTGGAGTGCTTCCCTGCGAGTCTTCAATCATGAAGTGCTAAGGCACCTTCCTGCTAAGAGCTCTTGCACTGCTGTCATAGTGTGCCACTGTCTCCACATCCAAGCAGTGCCTGTGTGACGCTTGTTTGTGACAAAATTTCCACTGAGTCCCATAGAAACAGGGGATATTACTGTTGTGTAGTGACGTGTTTGGTCTAAACTAAAAACATTTGGAAAGGAGAAGAGAAGGAAGGTTAGTATTCAGTGTAAGGACTTTTTCTTCAAAAGAGAAATTGCAGAAGTACCCATGATATGCACTTATATAGAAGTAATTCAAAAGCTTTATAACCGACTAGCTTGCTTTTCTTCTTAAAGCTTTTGTAGATGATTTATGAAAAGTGTTATTTCTATTATTCAAGCATATGAAAAGAAGCAAATTAACTCATTACATTATGTGGACAGTCAAAAGAAGAGTTAAATGGACCATATGACTTTCCCTTAAAACATTAATTTTCTTGTGTTGTCTTTGATTTCCTTCATAATAAAATGTTCACAATAGCCACTGGGTATTACTGTAAAAAAGATAAATTGGATCATTCCTATTAGATGTAAATCCTTTCCTAGACTTGTCACCAGGACATGATTATTGTAAATTTCTCTATACGTGTGAACTGCCAATCCCCGAACACATTTCCTGTTGGAAAACAAGAGATTTTCAGAGTCTTTTCATTTAGATACTGTCAAGTTGATGGGTATGGAAATGCTTTTTAAATGAATGATTAAGGACTGTATCTAAAGTTTGGAAATTGGTTTTTCTCCCCTGAATAAGTTTAATTCTGCAGCATCAATGAGACCTGCAGATGCTCAGCACTTCTCAAAGCAAAGCCACGCAACATTACACGGGCACGGCTCGGTGGGGGCAGCAGCTCTGTTTTATGACTCTCATGATGTCTGTAACACCTGAAAACCACGCTTACCTGATGTGCCTCTCTTTATGTGAGGAGTGAGACATGAGCAACTCCTACCACTGTGACTTCTGGTGGGAGCTGAGCACCTGGGAGACCCGCCCTGGCTGAGCTGTGGGGCAGGGCAGAGCCTTCAACACAAATCAACCCTTTCAAAAATAATAGCTATGAAGGGCATGTTGGTGTAGATGATGCAGCTTTGAAAGGGAAAGAAGTGCTTTCTAGGCTGGAACCTCTTTTACCTGTTAAAGTTTCTAGAATCTGTTATTTTGGTTTTTTTCTCCTCTGATTTAATGTAAGGTCAGTATTTCTGATCTAGACTATGCATGCAGGCATCCTAAGTCTTATGGAAATTAGTCTAAATCATTAGCTCTTGTGAAAATCATACAATAAACTGTCTGTGAGTCATGCATGGAGCACAGTTCAGATGCAGAATTTCAGCCCTTCTGTTGTACATCAATTATTGCCACTAGTTTTGAATACTCAAAAATGTGAGACACTTAACAAATGCTAGATAATACCAAGAGGCCAGTACATTCCAGAGTGTTTGTGTACAATAATTACTATCCCCAAATGGCACTTTTTAAAACCAGTGTTTGAAAATCTTTTGGTCCAATTACTCTAAAAATCATCCATTAACAGTAGAAAGCAAAACCTGATTACTTTCTGCATCTCATTTATGTTCATTTTGGACTGGCTTGGTCTCAGTTAATTCCCTCAAGGTCAGCATGATTCCAGCTGAAGCTTGCCCATAACACCCTTACACACTGGAAATGGGATGTCACCTTCATGTGAAAAAAATGGTTTTAGGTACAGGATTGATATGTGGTGGGTTTTTTAATTTGTGCTCTCTTCCTCAGAACAATGAGAGCCAAGGCTTCTGCAGGAAATTGTGTCTCTGCCTCTGGTTCCCAAGACAGAGACACTGCTTAAACATCAGAGTTGGCAGTAGAGTAGTGGGTAGACTAGCAGGACTCATCACTGGTTGCCAAAGATTTTCCAGTTGATGATGATAAAGTTCTTTAAAATGTAATTCAGTTAAACATCACAAAGAACTTTTCCAGTAAGCTTCAGTTAACGACAAAATTGTATTACCAGAAATATAAAGATTTATGCTTATATTTGCACTGTTAATTCCTTTTAAGTTCTCAGTGGATTAAAGATTCATGTGTAAGAAACATGGACAGCTAAGTATATCACTTTGTATAGCACACATAAAATTAAAGGCATTTTTAAAGCTGCATTTTTGAATTCTAACTGGCAAGATGGTGTATAAACCAAAAAGCTATCATGTAATCTGAATTGTCTTTATATATCCCCCTTAGCAGCCGACAATGAATATTTATCTAAGCAAATATTTTCCAGCCTTTCATGCTACAGTTTGTGTTTCTTTCAGTCTGATTTGAATAAACAGAATGCTCTGCAATAACTGTAACTAATATCTTTAGGCACATAACATGTGAGATGGATCTGCAATTCAGTGAAGCAATATCCAACTGCAGAAAAATTATTACCATTAACCAGGAGCTAAATTACAGCTCTGATTTCACTGGTACTGCATTGTACCTGTGAATTCTATAATGCTGAACGAAATTAAAGTTTCACTTTAATTTTTATGAAAAGGAAATTGACTCTTAAATTGAGCAGCATCATTATGTTTGTTTAGCATCTACCATACATGGCATAATTGAGTCACAAGTGTTCAGGAGACAGAGCATTAATAGTGCAACAGATCACTTATAAAAACACAAGATAATAATGATTATTAATACAACTGTAGTATACAGGATTTGAAGGAGGAGTTTTTCTTTGCTACATAAATAAAGAGGAAAAACTACCAAATTCTATTTTATGAAAGGCTTTGTGTTAGGCTCAGTTACCCCTACACATTAAACTCAACAACTGGCATCCAAATTCACCTCCACAATCCTCCTGGTGCCATTTAGTCCAAGTACTGCCCATGCAAATTGCCACCATCCCAGACTGGTACCTATGGCTGTGAGTTTTTATAGCGTTGGTGGGGATGACAGGGTTGCAGCCCTGTGAGAAACTGTCCTTGCAGTGCTTTTGTGTTTTCTGTTCCACACAGATTTTATTGGGAATTAGTGTCTGTAACTAAAGAGTCTGCTTTGGCTTAAGTATTTAACAGGCCTACACAATGTAAGTGAATGCCTGTATGCTGTTTGCTGACACAAATGTTCCAGTTCTTATTTCCTTTCTGGGACTTTACTGAACTCTCTACTTATAACTTACCATTGCAGCGAAACATTTTCCTTCTGCTAAATCCACTTTCACTAAATCCCTGATACACTAAAAGTTTATCTCCAGCCAGGATCACATGATGCTGTCTAGCCTACACAGCACTTAGGAAATGCCAAACTTCTTATGATTAATCCTCTGACCCGGAAAGTAAGGTTCCATCGTGCCGCCTGCCTGTCCTGCATGGGGACCGTGAGCTCCTCACAAGAAATCTGCTTTGCAGAACAGTACACCTTCCTCTCACCTGGAACTGAATAGAAATACAGAAAATACATTGAATGTTGCAGAGGTTGTTTGTTTTTTTAAATTTTCCTACCTTCAAATAGCTACGAGCAGGGCCAGTCCTGTTGCATTAATGAATGTTTTTATTTTCTTGGATATCTCATGGAAATTAGTCCAGGAGCTGGACTTGAAGAGTTGAAGAAAAAGCGTGATTTGGGCAACAGTTTACAACTGATCCATGCCTTAGACTCAGTTGTGTCCTACAATCAGTCAATACCCAAAGCTGAACTTGACGCAAGTCCTGGTAGTGACAATAAATGTGTTGCAAGCAGATCACGAGTTGATAAAGCTCCCTATGAGCACAGCTCCTGCTTTGTTTGTAATAAAGTATGAAAATACAAAGGTATATTTTTTGGGGGGTTAGCTTTATATTAATTTCTTTTTTCTCTGTGTACAGATTGAAAAATGAAGAGGGTATGTTTAGGAGCATATTTCTTTGCACGTTCTGTCATTTTTCTGTGTGTTTGTGTTTATGTATCATGCAGATGAGATGGGATAGATGTAAGCAGTGCCACTAAATTCAGCACACCAGGAAGGGGTGGAGTGCTGGAAGCACCTTCTGAGATTTTCTGAGCAATGCTACATTTTTAACTTGGAGACAATCTTTTCTTGCCTATAGATATGCACAGGCGAGACATTGCAAACAGAGCTGTCAACATAGAGATCAATTTTCAAAATGTGATAGAACCAGTTCCCTCCTCTGTGTGAAAATTTTTGTGGTTAGAGCAGAGCATGGTGCCAGGTGGACGAAAGAGGGGTGGTTGGAGAAAGCAAGTGAAATCTGTTTGGAAAAGGGGTCCCAGCCTGTGCTGCCGTACATCACCCACTCATCTCCAGATTCCCTACTTTCCACCCCTACAAATCCTAAAGGGTTGGTAAATTGGGTTTTCCTAAACCTCAGGTCACCCTTGTCCTTGTAGTGGGACAGAATCTAGAGATCCTCAGAACTTTCCCTCACCTTGTTTTGTCCGCTGATGTTTGGACATATTTTAGCATCATCGGATTGATGTGCCTGTAACATTGTGTTGGGTTTTTAACCTTACATTGAGATATTTTGTGTATGGGAAGGGAGCCTACAAGAAAGACAGAGATGGACTTCTTACAAGAGCATGGAATGACAAGGGGGAATGGATTCAAACTGAGAGAGGGTTGAGGTTTGATATTAGCAAGCACTGGCACAGGTCATCTAGAGAAACTGTGGCTGCCCAATCCCTGGAAGTGCTCAAGGCAAGGTTGGATGGAGCTTGGAGCACCCTGGTCTAATGAAAGGTGTCCCTGTCCATGGCAAAGGAGTTAGAACTTGATGGTTTTCAAGGTGCTCTCCAAATCAGGCCATCCTATGATTATATATAGTGTATACTTTATAATTTTTGCTATTGACTTAACATGATTGAACGAATGAGCATCTACTGTTTGTTTGTTTATTAGGTTGTTTTTAGTAGAAATGAAACCATATGAAGATAGGCTTGACTTAACGTGTATGTAAATATGAGGACAAGTGATAACAAAGCAATTACAGAAAATGGTAGACAAAACTTCAGCTCCTGAGATATTTGTTGTTGAATAGAAGGCAGTGGTTATTCCAAGTGAGTTAAAAAGTCTGATGCATTCCAAGAATGAAGCATCTTTATCTGTGAATCCCAAACATTCCTAATAACCTTAGAATTCAATTTTCCCAACTCTGCAGTAGATCCTAAGGAAGTTTTTCTATCCTTTTTGTAACTCCTTGTCTTCTTTAGACAGTGGGAGTCACATACAAGTGCCATATGTCTACGTAAGTCAAATGCCTCCCACCAGCAGTTCTTTCGTGTGTTGTAGTTGATTTATATTCATAAAAAACATTCAAGAAAGGATTCAGAAATTGTAATTACTTGGTAATGTCAGAAATTGATTAATTAAATGCTGCAGTGTTTGCTCTGCATTTTTAAGGCTGCTAACATTTCTGGGTATTTTCTTACAGCATCAGAGTGTTTGCTGGGTGAAGTTTATTAATGTAAATTGGATTTGACATAAACAAGACTACAGCTAATTATTTCATGTAAATATACACACTGTGTAGCAGCAAACTCATAAAAACTGCACATTTTCCTACCCTTTTTTTTTTTTTTTAAACTCTGGATGTCTGTTTTAGCTAAATAGCAAATTCCCATTGCCTTAAATAACACTCACCTTTTCATTCATGGAATTGGTGGGTTGTAAACACTTGTGTCTCTCTGACACCTCCTTAACTTACACGTGGTCATCAATAATTTCCAGCAACCAGGAAGTCTTACATGTACCATTATGCTAAGCTTCACTTTCTCTGTTCATTTTATATATCACTGTACAGAGAGATTTTATACTCAGTGAGGACAAGGACTTCCCATAAGCTGCAGTAAATGGGGGAGCAGCCCCAAACCTGCCCAGGAGACACAGCCAGGGTGCTCTGGCACAACCTGCTTGTCCATATTCATTCCTCTTCCTGGCCAAAAGGCAACTTTTCCCATTTCCTGCTCAAATCTTTCGCTGGTCCAGTGGTCTTGTTGACCTTTTTGTTAGGTTAGAAGTTCAAAGGGTTCTTGGTGGTTTCCTTCCACTGAGACAAGCACTGGTGAGTGTAGCCCATCCTCTGCACCATCACCTGCATCTGCTGCAGTTCCTGCACCCTGTCACTCAGGGTGAGGCCCTACCCAGCCACCTGAACCTCAGGATAGGTGGGTATCCATGGAGATTTGGCTTTTATGGAGATCGTTTTGGTTCCATATCCAAATACAGTGTCAGTGCTGTAGGGATGTATTGCTCAAATACTCTGTTCATGGGTGTTCAAAGCGCCACAACTTAGAGGATGTAAATGCAAACTTTCCTACTATGATATTATCATTTTCTCTTTAAAAACAACTCTAGTAAATTCCAGGTAATGCTTTGTATTTGTTTTTACTGATTTATACTTTTAGGGGAAGAAAACCAGCTAAAAGGAGCATTGATTTGTCTGCTGGACAAAATGTCCAGTTTCCCTTTCTTCTACAGCTAAATGGAATAATTTTCTCAATATTTAGCATAAATGACATAATTTCCATAGCCTGCTATTTGCATATTTCAAACAAACATTAGTTTGTTTGAAACTACCCAAACCAGCTAAGCACCTGGAAATCTGACTGGGGGTAGCTGTTCCTCAACTTTCAGCTTATGGTCTACTGATCCACTAAGCCAGAGAAAAGCCCTTGCAGAATACTGGTCCATACATTTCTCCTGCACATGCCTGCCTGAGACAGGAGATTTGCTCCTAGGAAGTGTCTTACTGGAAAACGGAAGGTTTTATAAGCTGATGGAAAAGCTGATGGAAGACAGCATAAAACCGCAGCTTTCTCTCTCCCCATTCTCCACCCTGTGGGGAAAGAAGACCAGCATCAATGTCTCTGAGTAGCAGGGTACCCACGCTGCTATCCCAGAGACTGAACTCTTTTAGGGACAAACTGGCAAAACCCAAATGCAGAAGGGCTCTGTGTGCCAGCTGCAGATCTGGGCAGCATTGCTCTGAGAACTGTCCTTGCACCCCTGTCCTCAGAGGCCACAGGGTGCAGAATTCGTCTATCAGTTGATGAGCTTGTGCTGTTTCAGGCTTTACTAAACTCTGCTGTGTCTGTGGAAGGTGCTGGTTAATAGGAAAAGTGAAAGCCAAGCAGCAGCAGGAGGAAAACCCAGCTGATTTTTTTATTAAATCAACTGACTTCAGATGAATTGGTAAACCAGTTTTAATCACTGCAGCTGAGATGTAATATGAACTGTTCACTGAGGCTTAAGTGATTTTGAACAATTAAGAAATTTGTTCAATTTATTTATTAAAATAATCATTACTGCTTTTTATAATGGTTTAATGTGCATGAGGGCTCTTGCCAGCCTCCTGCTCCATTGCAGAGGCTCTCAATGAACACTTTCATGCTGGTTGTTAATAAACGCTACAATTAAAATAACATTGAAATCATGTAGAAAAATAATAAATCAGCAATAATGGCAGTTTTAAAAGATATTATTTTCTTTAAGCCACACAGTTTAGCTTTCATTGTTGTTTAGGACCAAAAGTGAGTAGTCTAGCCAGGTGTGGTATTGAAAGGAGTGAAAAAATACTAATCTTAAAGGGTTTTATTTTTTTTTTTAATTCCTGATTTCTTTTTAGTGTGTAACAGAAAGCGCACTCAGTTCTCATTGATATTTCATTTTGGATATGAAAAACATTGTCTAGACAAGAATACATATATATATATTTATATATATATGTGTGTGTGTGTCCTCTTAGGCATTTTCTGTCAAAGATTTATGCAGCAGGATGAAAACAAAAATAAATATTTTACAAAAGTTATAATATTCTCTGAATTTACTCTCCCTAGATTAAAGCTTTACCCCAGGGCGCTCTTCCAAGATCCTTCCAAAATGACTTGTGTCTCCACACTCAGTGTAACAGTTTAGATATCCCCCTTGTTGCTTTGCTAACATCATTTCCTAATTGCAACAGTCTGCTGTTTGGCTGCAGACAGCTTTGTTGTTGTTTGATTTCTAATAACCTTTCCCTGTGAAAATGTGACTTCCTGAACTGTAGCAGATGATTGTGGGCTCTCCATGGAGCTGCCTGTCTCCAGGGCTGGACGGCTCCAGACACTCGGAGGAACTTGTCTGTGTGCTTATCCCGTTGTTCATTTGCTCTTTCTCCGCTCCCCGGTGACCAGCATTTTCCTCTGTGGAGCACAGGAGCCTGGATCCGTGCTGGTGCCTTCCTGCCTGCTTCCAGATACAAATATTAGGGGAATCAAGGGGGACTGTTGTGGAAGAGTGGGCTAGGGCTGTGTGCACACAGCCTCCCCCAGCTGAACCAGGAGTGGAACTAGGTGAGCCAGGAGGGAATGGGGAGCTTTGTTTGGGCTGTGCAGGGCTGAATATGATATTTACCTCCCAGCCCTGCTTCAAACCTGGTCTGCAGGAACGTGAGTGCCAGCCTAGTCTCTGTCCCAGTTTCCCTGTTGTCTGCACAGCTCAGACATCTCAGCCACGCACGAGCCCTTTGCTGGGAGCTTGTTCAGGACAGCAGAGCGGTGGCAGGGGGACAGCAGCCGTGTCCCCATGTGCCTGGCTGAGGTGTGTGGGTTTCGGGGAGCTGGGGTGTCCGTGCTGCTGGAGGGGCCAGTCCCACCCATGGCCCTCAGCCCAGCCCAGCCCAGGCAAGCCCTCAGCTCCTGAGTAGCCCTATTGAATTAAGTACGTAATCAAGTGATTTGCTGGTATCCTTAATCCTTTTCACATCTCGCTAAGCTCATTAAACTCTCTTTGATACCAAGCTGTGCAAGTTCCTTAAGAGAGGCAGAGACTACGTGCTAGTTCTTTGGCTTGAATTTATCACCTCCAGTTTCCAGCAAGGGACTCCTGTTCAAGCCTAAGGTTGCTCGAAGGGTTTGCTCTGTAACAATGGATGGGAAAATGTTCTGTATGCTGGATAATTTTTGATACCCTGCCCAGCACAACAACAGGGATATGCCAGAACAAATACCCAAGTAACCAACCAAAATACCGAGTGGTGGATCCTGGGCCTCAGTGGAGGCACTTCATTTCCTTTCTCTTCCCTGTTTTTTCCTGACAGCCATCCAGCTAACAAAGAAAAGAAAAATAAAACCCTAAAAATCTAGCAAAACAATTAAGCATTGCAAAATGAGATATTTAGTTCTGTCAAAAAAAAAAAACCATATTTAGGTATGCTTCTAGGCTTGTGCTTCAACTCAAATCAGCAACAATCTGGGTAAAGCAATTCTCTAATGCTCTCTAAATTAGATGAGCTGGTATGTGACATTTGCTTGCCATTTCCTCCTGCATGCCAGAATACATGCAGCTGCTAAAAAGATTTTCTAGTGCTTTTAAACATATTACAGAAGGTTTTTTCCTCAAAACAGTGCAGTTATATGCCATCACAGGACAATAGATGGAGGAGTGAATTTCTCATGGCTGCAAGGTAACTAATTCAGAAGAAAAGAGACAGGTTTCACTCATTATTTTGGAAAGGATTTTATTTTTTTGTTTGTTTGTTTAAATCATGAACTTCTCAGTAATCCTGCACATTGTGAGGAATGGCTAGAGGTAGCATTGGGAATCCAAGCACAGCCAGCAGTGCAAGCTGCTGAGGTCTAGTCCAGGTGTGGCCAACAGCATAGATGGCAATTCTACAAGCAGCACAATTGCTATGTAACAGTATCAAATGTACATAAATAATTTGGAGTCTACAAGTTCAGATTAGGAATGCTGCATCTTTTCAGAAATATTGACTTGGCCTTACACAGCTTTACCAGCCCTCCTGCTTTGCAGGTGCTCAGTGTCCATCATTCCAGGGGAACAGGAAGAATTGTGACCCCCTTTTGAAACCCTGGGGCTGCTGTGCTTTTACAGCCTTTCTCTCCCTTTTGACTGGTCTGTCTTACTAGCATCTGAGTACCATCATGTCTGCCTAAATGATTTTTATCCTTACATCAGAAAACAATGCTTCACATAATCTTTCAGACTCCACAGTTATCCATGCTACTCAGAGCCTGCATGGCACAAGCATTCATGACAGAGCTCCAAGGAAGCTACAAAGTACTTGTATTTCCCTTCTAGATGTGAACTGTTGGGCACTGTGAAATGCTTTAATGAATTGTATACATCGTCCTGTTGAACATAAAGTCAGAGAATCATTTAGGTTGGAAAAGACCTTTAAGGTCATTGAGTCCAACCATAAACCAGTGTGATTAGTTTGGGGTTTTACTCACATTTTCTGCTGTCACTGACTGTGCCAAGTTATTCTAAATCACAAAGTTGTTCTAAATCTCAAGTGACTGTTTGCTATTTGCTTCACACTGACAAAATGATAACACTGGCTCCTGATCCAGGGATGGCAGAATTTGTCTTATTGGGAGAGTTGATAGGAGAAGAGAGCAGAAGCCTGGGCTTGGGGACAGAGGCCTTGTCTGAAGCAGATGGCTTGCTGCAGACACAGCTGGCACATGAACGTGCCAGAAGAAAGGAGGTGCTGCTAACCACCATCAAATTATGGTTGATTTTTTTACATCACTTTTGCACACTGACAAGATTATATACTCCCAGGCTGCAGGTTTTTAAAGAGAAACAGAATAATATTTCTGATTTGTCACAAGAAAACCTTAACAATAAGGCAGCAATCACATAGGATAAGCAGTTCTGTTTCCCTCTTGTCCTTATTTACAGAAAAAAAGTTCTAAGAAAATTGCTTCAGAATCAGGTTTTTATATTATCATGGTAGAATTATGCAGAATAAAACTGCTGATCCTATCTTTGCCTGTAGGGCAAAGTGCACTGATGAATAAATCAGGAATATTGTTTAATATTACATTAAAAAGATGTAAAGGTATTAATAATAATTTATGCTAGATTCATTGTAGTAAAAAAAAAGAAAGTAAAATAGGCATCTTGTTTTAAAGAGCTTGGTACTGCAACTGATCATCATTATATATTTGTACAGTATATATTTTGTGAACTCTAATATGTGTGTATTGCAGAATGATTTTACTAGAATTAGCTTAGAAGCCTCCTGCTTAACTGCCACTGAAGTTCATGTGTTTCTCAGGATTTACATTATTTAATGTGTTCTGAAAGAAACAGTTGTGTGATGCTTCTATCTACAGCAGTTAGAATGAAATTTAAACTTGGGGCAACCACAGAGTGTAACAGAAGGTTTTACAATACCCAAAGCTTTTCAATCCATGCAGTTTGAACAGGAGATGGCTGAGATGCTTTTGCAGAGGCTCCTTGGGAGCAGAGTCCTACTCTTGCTGCCTCTCTGTGTCAAGGACCTTTCTTTGTGCCTTTGCAGGACCACTCTCCCTCCCTCTCTGAACAAGAGAATAATTACTGTGAACAGAAACACAGAATCACTTGGAACAATTCCAGTCCTGAAAAATAAAAATGTACATTTATATATAAATTATGATCATTAAAATCAGCTAACATTCAGCTTCACCTTGGGGAGACACAATGATGAAAAGTCCCTGTAGTGGCAGTCTCATATTCCTGGTCATGAAGATAAATGGCTCAGAAGGACCAACTACTTTGCAACAAAAATCCATATTTGTACACAAAAGAAATAATAATAGCAGAGAGACAACTTCTAATACAAACAGGAACCCCACAAAGTGCTCCTGTGATGAGTCCAAAGGTAAAACAATGGAGCTATAAAAATGGAGCTTTTGTCTCCAGAAAGTGAAGATGGATTCTTTTCTATGAAGTACTCCAATACCTGCAGTTTCCTGAAGTGTGAGGTTTGAGACATGTTTTTGCTTTGGTGAGATATTTCAGGACTGATAGACTTTCAGAATAATAGTAATGTGACTGTGTTGGTACTGCTGTCAACCAAATATATCATATTATATCACTTTATTCTGTGGGCTCATTCTGAAATATTTGATATAAATAACACTGATGTTGCTTTCCTCCTGGAAATAAGGTGGTGTATTTCTACTACTGACAGATTTCTCTGCTGAGAATAAACATCATCTCTTTGCATT